>NDXB01009666.1:0-88085 GCA_002631895.1 Agapornis roseicollis
TGGTAGGAGAATGGGGTTATGTGTGAGGTCCCTGCGTACACCCCTTGGTACTTCCAGGCACTAGGAGTAGAAAGACTCCCTTCTGCCTCCTGAAGGAGTTGCTGGGTCTTCTGTGTATGAATGCCTGAGTAACTTCATTTACAGTTCAGCTTTGCTTTGTGTTAAGAAAGAGGTTTTCTTCAGTATTGTCACCTACCTATTCTTGTGCTTCCTACCTATTCATAAAGAATTGGGGGATTTATGGTCTTCCAGTGTGATTCAAGACTGCAGAATATATTTTTCTTCTAGTTTCAGTCCCAGACTCTTCCCATTTGTGTTGTGGCTGCTCCAGATCCCCTGCTTTCTTGAACCATATGGGAAGGCAGTCAAACATGAGACGATGTTTTTCTGGACTCTCCGCAGCTCATTAGTGTTACTCATGTTGTGAAACAGTCTTTTAAAGTAGAATTTCAAAAGCCATGCTCCACATGAAGAGCAGGAGCCACTGCTGCAGTGTAACTTAATAACATGCTTTACGTTATTGCCTTTGTTGACTGCTGGACAAGTAACCTGCTAATGAATTTTTGGAGATTCACTTTCATCCTGTTTGAAATAATGCCTCTGAGATGGGTTAGACATTGAATCCAATCCAGTCATCAAAATCCAAGGCTCAGTTGAGTTTCCTTGGTGCTTGTATAAATATGCTAAAATATCTTCCCCCTTCAATATAATTGTATGCGTTTCATATGAAGTTTCTCTTCCTCCTACCCCTAGAAACTCTGCTTTTCACTTTCTTTTTGTTAAAACAAGAAGCTGATTAAATTGCTGGGAGGAAACCCAGCAATTGTCTCTTGGCATATTGCACTCCTTCTTTTCAATATTTTTTGGCATATTTTTGTCCTTTTCAGTCAGTGGCTTTGGCTCTAAAATGCAGAATAGGCAAAAAAGTAACTGGATGGCTAAATGGGATCCAGTGCTTTTAGTCTTCTTGAGCAGGTGGGGTAGGGATGCTTTAGGGATCCCTTTGGAACTTCCACGTGATAGCTTTGTATCTGTGTTGTCTGGGTAACCTTATTAATCTGATCAATTTCCTTTGTCTCAGTTTATTAAGGATGCTTTGTTGGTATTATTAAATAAAATGTTTCTTTTTGCATCCAAGGATGGCAAAGCTGTAGATGGGGTTTTTAGGTTACTTCCAGCTTTGGAGCAGCAGAGTTAAAGTGCAAGAATGAAATGTTGCTTGACCAGCATTCATTGCTGGTTGTTGAAGCAGACGTGCGTGCTATAAGGCACATAAAGAAGCAGCTCTGTTG
This sequence comes from Agapornis roseicollis, assembly GCA_002631895.1. Taxonomy (NCBI): domain Eukaryota; kingdom Metazoa; phylum Chordata; class Aves; order Psittaciformes; family Psittacidae; genus Agapornis; species Agapornis roseicollis. The sequence goes on from NDXB01009666.1 coordinate 1,293, forward strand.
CAATGTTGTCCTTAATTTATCTGGGGAAGAGTCAACCTAATTGGGAAAACAACCAAAAGGACAACAGCAATTCCCCGGACATTCTCTGAAACCCGGGAAAGCAATAAAACTTGAAGTCTCTTGGGAATTACTGCCTGGTTTAGAAGTATGGTCCTCAACAAGCTACATCCAGGTAGTCCTTAGTGCTGAGGAAATGCCATAGCAGATCAGTGGAAGAACTTCTGCCCATGATCTTAAGGCAATCTCCCCTCTGGCAGGTTAAAGCCATTCCCCCTTGTCCTGTCCCTATAGGTCCTTGTCCAAAACCCCTCTGCAGGTTTCTTGTAGCCCTTTTAGGCACTGGAAGCTGCTCTAAGGTCTCCCTCTAAGGAGCCTTCTCCAGGCTGAGCAACCCAGATCACTCAGGATTATTAAGTTGTTACCAGGGCCAGTTTCTTGCATATACTAAGCATGTTTGGTTTTGGAAAGCAGTAGTGCTCCTATTCATTGGAGCAAGGCTTTGAAATTTGGCAGACAATAGCTGGTGAGCAGGAATATGCTTTCTGCTGCTCTTGAGAAAATATGCCCAAATTAGGGAAACACTTAAGTCTTTGGAAAAACACCACTTTTAAATTACTTGGTGCAAGATGTTAGTGCCGAAGCCTTCAGGAGGTCCAGCTGTGCTGAGTATGTTTTGTCCTTGAAGGAGTTTTGTGGGACAAGGTGATGGAGTCACCCCCAGAATAATTGAACATGCCTCAGTCTGGTCCTTGCAAGGGTACAGCCAGACTTCCCATGCCATGGCTGCTCCAGGCCAGGGAGGGGTCCGCCTGTCCTGCTCTCAGACTCTTACTGTCACTCAGTGGAGTGAAAGAAGATCCTGCATAAGTGGGAAGAATAGTGTGTGTCAGTGAGCTGGGAGAAAGTGAACTTGGAGCTAGGAGAGAGAGGGGATGGAAAGCATGGGTGAGCTGAGACGTGCTAAAGGTCCATCTTTGCAGGTGGCACAATGGTTCTCTTGTGACACTTGCCCACGGATGAGGAATGAGAGAAGAGATGCTGTGGTCTGAAAGAAAACTGGGTGATTCAACAGATCAAATGTCGCAGGGAAGAAGGAGTAGAGATCATGCTAGGATCTAGTTGCAGAAACCTGGAGCTGCTCATCTAGGAACTGTTCCTGTGATTGGAGTGCTGAGAATGATGGGAATGGGGTCATTTGGGGAGAGTGGTGGTGCTGATAGTGAGTGCAGGGAGGATGAGAGAACTGGGACTAATTGGGCAAAGGAAACAGCAAAAATGAGCTCAAGAGTAGGAAGGGAATTTAGACAAATAAAGAAGCAAAGAAATCAGTATCAAGAAAAGATAAAGAGCATGTGGGGAGAGCAGGGCTGGACTCTGGATGGGACAGGTGGGATTGTGGCTGCTATCAGACACGATGTACAATGGCATTAGCAGGTTGGGAATAGCAAGTCAAGAGTTTGGGATCCAAAGCAAGTGTGGCAAAGGATGAAGATTAGATACAAAGTAAAACAGAAAAGTAGTGAAGGAACCTAGCAGTCCTCTTTTGCATGCTTGTCTTTGTAGCATTGCTGGTTTTATGTGGCTTTTTCCATGTAATATTTAAGTAGAGTTGACTTACTGGTTTGAATGTATGTATGTTGATTTCTGTGGTTTCATTTTGCATCTTCACTTGCTGTGGGAGAATATTTAACCACATCCCTAAGTGAGAGCCCTGTCCAGAAATGTGTGTGCTGCTGGGTTTCATGTACTCATTTTCTGCCGAAATGGTTTTCATCCATCATTCTCTGCAGAAAGCTTTGAGGAATTATTTAACAATTAGATTTAAAATGCATTTAGATAACATTTCTCACTCTGCATTATGGTTTCTCTTATTGAGAGATAAATGCTTTAACATGTTCATCATGTGTTTACAGAAGGAAAGAAATGATTGGCATGCAGCAGGGAGTGAATGGAAGTGTGTTTTCTCAGACAAAAGTTAAATGGGGAAGGGAAATATTTCTTGCCCTCTTGAGGGCTGTTCATCTGTCAAATGTGGGTCTTACAGGAGTGGTGTTCATTAAGAATGTGTAACTAAGATTTTGCTGGAGTAAAGGGAAAACTGGCAGTGGATGAACCGGAAGAGCTGTGATAGAGCACTACAGAACTATTTTTCATCTATCCTGCCTGTTTCTTTCAAGTGCATCAGTCTGAGATGCTTTTGTTTTTGTGTTGTCACTGGAAAAGCCTAAAAATAAAGGGAGAGAGGAAAGGGCTGTATGTGCTGGTCAGGTGCCTTTATTTCCTTACAACTCTTTGCAGTTGTGAAACATCTGTGTTTGCAGAGGATGCTCTTTGGCATATGTTTGTAAATTAACATGTAAAAGCTGAAAAACCGTTTCAGTTTAGTTTTCAGTGTGTGAAAGACCTCTTAAGCAAACATCTCAGCAGTGTGTATATTGCTTAGCAGCTCCTTTGCTGCTTTGCTCTGAAACTGTCATGGGCTGATCAGAAGGGCTGCATCCTCCCAAAGGATGGCAGCACACCTGCGGTGATCAGGGTATTCAACACTTAAATGGTCCGTGCTTTACCTGAAAACCAAAGCTGTAAGCTGAGCAAGCCAGCCTGTCCTTTAGGTCATAAGAATGCATGTCACATGGCAAGTGTAACTGCGTGCCTATTTCAATCAGTGCCCTGGAGATTTACAGCCTTATTTTTGGCATGGGGGGGATAGCTTGGTTCCAACTCTATTTAAAGACTAAATAATGCTTCTCTGGCTGCATGGCTGCATGCGGTCTTCTGAGACGCAGCAGAGTTGCCCAGGAAACAACAGTCCTGGAAGGGTAGAATCATCCATCTATCCATAACAGAGCACTGTTGAACTATGAGCACCTTTACGCCTCTTCGGCTTAATTGTGGGCTGGTTTTGCTTTCTGCATTGTGGCTTTTGCTCTGCTTCTTGTCTGTGTCATCCTTATATTTGTATTAAATTGTTGAAAGCTCCCTTTCCAGAGGTTCAGTGTGATTGACATGAAAGTGGCTTGAAATAGGAAAGCTGTAATTGTTGGAGGAAGACAGTTTTTGCAAGAAATGTGCTGTTGTGAAACACATGCACCTAATTTAGGTACCTTTGGAGACTTGATCTACGTAGTTGTTGATGTTCTTTGAAAATACTTAAAGAGAAAGCGTGCCTATCATAGTGCCAGTGTTTAATGGTTATGGGAGTGTGTTGATTTGTTCCAGCTAACAAAAGCCTTTGCTGAACTGAACAATACAAATATATTTCACTTGGTTATTAGCAGTTGAGTTGAAGTACTTGGTGGTTAGGGAAAGCATGAACGAAGTCACACAATGGTCAGAAGACATTCTCTTTTGGATGATATGTATGGTTTTCATGCATGTGGTTATAGAAATTTGTATTGACTTGAATCGTGATGGCTTGGGAGAGTTATGTTTTGTGGCTTCCTTGTGGACTAATCTCTGGGAACAAAACAAGGAATCTGGGTTATTGGCAGAGTAGTAAAAAGCTCAAATCTGCGTCTGAAGAACTGAGTAAAAAATGTCAAAACAGTGGAAATTCAGGTTCTGTTTTATAATTATAATGCAAGAATTAAGTGCTGCTTTCTTTATTCAGTTTTCCTCAGCACATGCAGTGTATGGGAGCTGCTGGTCAGTGGAGCAATATTGATTTCCCTCTGGGGGTGAGGCATTCATCCAACCTTCTCAGTAGGGGGGGAGATTGATTCCTTAATCAGAATAGCAACAATCCATCCTGAACCTTCCTCAAGGTATTAGGGCTAAATTAAACAGTCTGGGACTGATGTGTAAGCCCTAATGCATGTCAAGAGGCTTTCTTGGATAGAAAAACTTTGAAAGTAATCAGGAGATGAACCTAAAATGAAAAGAAAAAAGCCACAGGCACAAATCACCCTAAAAATAGGGACTATAATACATTTTCTTTGTGTGGTGCAGTGCTTAATGCTCAGAATCTTCTAAGGGGGAAAATGCATGAACTGTATGGCTCTATTCATGGCATTGCGTTCATAAGTTTTTTTTCCTCTCCTTTGTGTGTGTGTTCCAGAGCTGTTGCAAAAATAGATCTGGTCCCAAATATTAAATTAGTAAAGTAAAGCATTTTAAAGCCAGGAAAGACACCATTTTCTTAACAACAAACACTGCTGAGACAATGTGGGCTTCCGTGCATCTTGTATGAAGACTGTGCTTATTTGTGTGTATTTACAGTCTGCAATTACACATGAATTTCTTGGGGATAAAAATGTCATGTTGCATTCAGCTTTTCTGGAAATGCTTTCATCAACTTGCAGAAGGAGTGAAACAACATGACTGAGCTTTAGTCTGTATAATAGGTGTTCATAAACACGAATTAACTATAATGTGTCAGTAGCCTTGTTGGATATGCTTACTGATGGTTATGACTGTCATTCATATACAAGAGTACTCAAAATCCTCAATAAAAACCCAAAGCGGTGGGGTAGACCACATGATGCTTCTCCAGTCTTGCTTCTAGTCCTTAGCCCTGTTGTCTTGATCCATCTCACTTTGCACACAAGTCAGGCAACCAGTAGTAATCTTTTCACAGAATATTGGAGTCCTTTACAAATGTATTCAAAAGGCCTCTGAGGACTGTAGAGAAGCTGCAATGCTTTCGGATGACTCTTTGTTGTTAATGTTGGTGAAGGCATCCTGAACGTCCCTTGTGGAAACTGGCAGATGTTCTCATCCTAAAGACTTCTGACTTCAGACATGCTCTGCCAAAGCATTTTACCATCATGTAATCTTGGTTCTCCTGGTTCATGGCTCACTAGTTTGTTAGCAGCCAAAACTCTCTTTATTTGGGGAGATGAATCTAAACTTTGTGAAAAATAAGCTCTTTACTTTCTCTTCGTGGCTGTAGTAGTTTTGTGTCACAATAGTAGTTTGGAGTCAACCTTTGGACCACAGTTGTAGCTTCTGAATACTATTTTAAGTGGAAGGTATTGTCATTACTGAAGAGCACCAAACGACCTTTCTCCTTGCTGTGGGAAGACATGTTCTTGCCCAGTTGTGAGGAATTTCCTTTCTTTCCTTTGCCCTCTGTATACATAGGCAAGCACACATCTGTTTTCCTCTTTCCCCCTTATCTATATCAGTCTGGTTCAGAGGCCAAGCTTGCTTTCCCTGCTTGGCAGATAAATCATCTAGTAGGTTCAAGTCAATATCCTCTTTCATATTTTTTAGATGATTCAACTGCTCATCAACCAAATGGTCTCTCCCTGTGTTATAAAATAGCTGGGGAGTCATGGGATGTTCAGGGAACTGTGCCCAGAAGCTCCAGTTGCTCTATGAAGATCAGTAGCTCAGATGCATTCAAGTCAAAGGTTGGGCAGGAGGTTCCTGTTTGTTCTTCAAGCAAAGGCATTTCTTCTGTGTTTGAGTGCTCTTTATGCCAACAGACAAAGCTGCAGCAATGTGATGGATGAAAGCAACATTAAGCAAAGCATAGATAAAAGGAAGAGTGAAAGGGGAAGAGGAGGCTGGCACATCATTATATTTAATAGCAGGAGTTGATACAGACTGCTAAGGTACAGCTACACTTCTAGCTGTACATCAAGCTGACAGCCTCTAGGCTCACCTTAAGCTTTGGGATCCTTGGTCGTGTGGGCTCTTCCTTGCACACCATTTATGGAGATCCAAGCTCCTGTTTCTGTCCTGCAGAGCAGTTTAAATCTGTGACTGCTCTGGTTTGAGTGTGATTATCTTGCTCCATGTCTATAATAGTAACATTCATTTTGAGTATGATAGCTGCTCTTATTTCTTGAAATTGCTTTCTGGGTAAGCATTTCAGACCATTTCTGACACCTTATTTTTGTCTCTTTTTGTCTGTTTTTCTAGGGCAGTTCAGTTACCTAAGGATTGTATTTAAGTTCAGATTTAGAAGATGGTATTTATCCTATATTTTGCATTGACAATAAGAAGAAAATAGAACAAAGAGTATTTTTGATTTTTATGGCCCAAGATCAAATGTTGATTACTGTTGTAGAAATGAGCCAATACATGTTTCCTTAACATCCATGTTTCAGAATAGTTGAAGTTGGTAAACTGTGTCATTTTCTTCAGTCTAGACAGATGGACTAGGAATTACAAAGGTGACAAGAAAGCAAAGATACGAAAAGTTAGATAATATTGGAGACTTTGCCTTTAGTGAAATTCATTGGTTTTTTTTTGCTTAAGTTACAGCTTTTTAATTTGAGAGAGAAGATAAACTCATGAAATTTATTTTTACCTCACCACCACTATCACTTCTAACATGGAGCCCTTGTGATAAGCTTCATCTTGCGAAGCACTTGCATTGGTGTAAAATATTGCTTAAACTAGCGATTAGTGCATCTGTTCATTTAGCAATTGCTTATATTTTGTAGCATTGTTCAACTAAATGACAGTTTATAAGACTAAACATTATTCTTCAGCCCTTTGAGTAATTTCAGTTACTTGAGTGCAGATAAGAACTGAAGCTGTGGGCTTTTTGTTTCTGCATCCATCCATTCTGTCTGTCTGCATTGTAGGTCTTTGGCTCTTTTTTTTTAGGTTAATAAGAAATTTAGATCATTTTGCTTAATTTAGTAATGCTGACTCTGCTCTCTGAACATCTGTCACTCTGCTTGCAGTGATGGCTGTGCAAGGCAGGGCAATGTTCAGAACCTTCGCTCTCATTTCAGGCATGTGGTTTGCTAAAGTGTTTGTGTCTCCAATATCCTGACTAAGAAATTCTTCTACAGTGCATGCAGATGCTCTATACTTTAGCCTAGAGCTCGGGTGAAGTACGTTTGAATTAAGCAAGGTTTGGAGGGGTGGAGTGGATGTCACTTGAGGACGTGGAAATCATATGCAGGTCTCAAACCTCTCCCATCTCACGACTCTGGGGAAAAAGAGGGTAATTTCTTTTGCACCTGCATTTGTTATGGAAGTTCTCATGTGCTTTAAAATTCTAAATTACTGTATAGCTACTGTACTCTTGAGACAAAAAGTAAAACAGAGGATATCTATTGTATCTTATTACATTGAAAATCAATGTAGTATGCTGATAGATACCCAGAATAGAGTCTCCGTGCTAGAATTGCAGTGCTCACTGGATGCTATAAAGCCTGTATGTCTTGCAGCCACATTTCAGAGGATTATTTTCTCAATATACTAATTAATTCCCTTCAAATAAACAGTCATGCAGAAAAATGAAGTACAACATCAATATTTAATGGCATCTGTTTAAAACCCTCCTGGTCTGAGCTTTTGAAGTTATGTGGGGGTGATATTCACACATCCCTGGTGGAAGATGGAATGCGCGTGTGTTTTCTTTTCATTTGAGGAGTTAATTACTTGGTCCTTAAAGATGTAGTTGTGAGATGCCCTACATTGCCCTGCTCAAAAATAATGGCTTGTAGGAAGCAGCTTCATGTCTCTTCACAGGCTGTCGCACTGTGAATGCGTGTGTGGATGTTACCAGAATTTCTGTTCCCCAAGTGGGATGAGCTGGTCTCCGCTTTTCAGCACACAGGCTTCTAGTTGAAGCAAGAGTGCAGAAGTAATACTGAAAGTAAGCTGTAATTCTTCTCTTGCTTCAGGAAAAAGTGAGCCCAAGTGACCGACATCTTATTCTGCACATCACGTTGTTTCCTGTTCTGTTGAGCAGCGCAGCTACGAGCTGACCTAAATTGATGGTTCTCTTGTGAGATGGCAGTTTACTCTTGAGCTGTTTGCAGTATTTTACCCATGAACTGGTCATATTCATTTTATTGCTATTTTATCAGCTGCTTGTTTTGAATAGCAGGCTTATGGAGAAGTGAATTTGTAACAGATTTGCCTATAATTTGTGGGCACTGTTTATTCCAAATAGACCTGTGGAGCTCTTTCTGGAAATGAAGCAAACATTTGTTACATTTCCTCCCCTAATAGAAAAGAGCAGAGCTGTGCTTGTCATTCTCTTTTGATACTTCATGGCTTGTTATTGCTGTGATAGGAAAGCACAAGCAGCACATTATAATGTAAGCATTTCCTCTGTTTGTTTATTTTTTGTTGTTCTTGTACCACAAGCCTTCTATTTGATCTTCCAGGAATGTGAGAAGAGTGGAAATCAGGATCACCCATCTGTGTAGTTTTAGTCACAAGTACTCACCGCCTGTGCCCTGTTGCACAGCACTCTTTGCTATGACATACTCTTAGTAGAGCAATTCATCAGGAAATATTCCTTTAAAACAGGCTCTGCTGTAACACTGACTCCAAACTTAGCCAGCAGCTCTCCATTACTGCTGTTATGATGATTTTAATAACATTGAACTGTAGTTTGTGTTAGTCCTTTGACTAACAACATTATGATTTATGTGGTGGTCTTGGGTTTGTCTTCAAGCCAGAGTGCCTTTTTTTCACTGGCCCAGTAATCAGTCCAAAGTACAGCAAGCGGTTTTATGCCTGAAAAGCTCTAGCACCCTTTCAGAAAGTATCTTTGGTGCCTCAGATTTTTTCAGCTTGTAACACATTCAGACCACAGGACAAGCAGCTTAAGATCTGAATGGGATTGTTCACCAAATGAGTCGGTGCAGCATATTAATTTGCTAGCACTTGTAAATGCCTGCAGTGTTCCAAGAGCCTGCAATGGCACTAAAATACCAAGAGCTTTGTTGGTTCTAAACTCCTTAAAAGAGAGTTTGAAATTCTTGTCTGCTTGCTGTAGCCTTACCAGCTTTGTAAAGAATTTGGAGATCTGTATTTGAAACATGTTGTGCGTCCTGGGCTTAGCACAGTTGGTAAGAATCTGTTCCTGGCAGTATTAATTGTCTTGGAGTTTCATTGTGCTCTGGGTTTTACTGTAGATCTCATTATTTTATGAGGCTTCTCTTAGTGCTTTTATCTAGATGCCAAAGGGTACATTTATTGCGTGCTTTGATATGCATTTAATCTCAATAGACACTCTAGGATTTATGTTGAAAAATAGTTGCCTTTACAGGTAGGTAAACTAACGTAATGTGGATTTAATGAGACTGGATTCAGTCAGTCTGAGTTCTGTCATGGGTATTTCCCGTTTTGCCTTAAGTTTGTAAGTTGGTATTTAAATGTCAGATAGGGTCTAAACTGTTTGTCTTTTGTTGTCTTTGTGTAGTAAGGCAATGCCCTCCTCCCCCCTAAATACTGTATTTTCTCTGACAGCTCTTGGAGAAGAGGGGTATAAATGGATTATAAAACTGTAAAAAGTTCTAAACTGTACAAGCCTATTTTTAAGGTGTAAAAATGTGCTTCTACTATGAGATTAAATCCAAACTTTTTAGTGAGAGCTGCCTAGATGGGTACAGCATGTTATTAACTGCTGCAGCAGAACTTCCATCTGAGGTGTATGAACTGGTACCAATTCACTGTTCAGAACAGGGAATTGAATATAAACCTCTCACAGCTGCGTGTTTAGGAATGGAACTAAAGACAAAACAAACCCACCAAAACAAACCCTGTGCTATCTCTTGTTTCAGATACTGGACTTAGGCAAATACGTAGCACTGGAAGATGGGATGGATGCAAGCAAGTGGCCAGAGTGGTGTGTCATATGTGTGGCTCTTGATCTTAGCTCAAATATGCATTGTTTGAAATTAGGTAGTGCTTTTCTTCACGACTGTCCAAAAAGTAGACTAATAGGGTTCACTGACACAATTCCCATTAGGGTTGTAAAGCTGCATGTTTCTTCAAGCATTGTGAAGGCCTGAAATCTGTGTTGTGGAACCATCACCCCTGCTACAGCATGAGTTACAAAACGCTCTTGTGGGTCTCTTGAAACCCAAGGACACGAGTTTGTAGTCACAAGAAAACTGAATAACCATTTCTGCGCAGCTAGACTTTCCTGTCCAACTGATGAGCAGGGTATCCTTGCTGAGAGAAGCAGTCCTTAAAGGATCAAAGGATGTTTTTCTTCTTGCCCAGGATGGTGAAACATTATGAAGCATTATTTATTCCTGATGCTCGGGTTTCCAAGGTGCATTGGTCAAAAGAGAGCGTAACTGTGTTTTATTTCCATAAAATCTTCTGAGTGTTGTATTTCATGAGGCTGGAGGCTGTGTAGGGAGCCAGGCTGGAAGCTTTGCACCGTCAGTGGATGCCCTACTTTCTAGAAACTGTAATTTTGGGTTATATTGGTTAGCACAGTATGGTTAACACACTGAACTTGAGCTCTGTCTGTTGGGGCTTGGAGTGTGGCCTTACTATAGCATCTTTGTGGGAGACAGCAAACCACTATGTCTCAGTTGGTGTGTTGTGCTTGTCTCCAATTTCTCTGTGAGCTGGTCCCTATTTCGGATCTGTTGGGTGTGCAGACAGCACTTAGCACAATGCAGCTGCTATTAGAGCTGGGGGATCTCTGCTGCTGCTACAACTTGCTTCAAATGCTTTCTGGTGAGGTGGCTGGGCATTTAAAATTTATGGATGGTGGAGATAATTGTGTTATAAAGCTCTAGTTGTGTGTGCTTCAGGAATGTCATGTTTATAGGGTAGGAAATGCAGGTTTCTTCCCATTTTACAAAGCTTGGTGACATATGCTCTCTCTAAACAAACATTCAAACAAGAATAGTGTGGTGGAGTTATATTTACCTCTTTAGATGCTTGTGGTTGTCTCACCCTATGGAGAATCCGGAGTACCCTTGTGCGAGCAGCTCAGATGACTCCACCAGTCCACAGAGCCTTGTGCTGAGCTGCGTGCGTGCGTGCTGCTCTATTGACTGTGCAAACCTGAAATGTGTGTGGGAGAACTTTCTCTTGTATTCCAGCATGTAATTTAATTGATGTTTGTTTGGTAATTTGCCTCAGATTAAATTATTCGTTGTGGCTACTGAAGAAATGCTTTGTGTGCTTTTGGTGGGTCAGCATTTTGCACAATATTTCCCCTTCTTTATTCCACCTACTTTGATGCATTCATTTGTTTTTGCTGCAGTCTTATTGAGAACTGAGAGAGGCTTCTGTTGGGAGAAGGGGGGAGACCCACTGGCATTTCAGAGAGGCTTTATACAATGATTATTTGGTGAAGGGAAATGTGATTACTTTTGATTTAATGTGAGTTCATACTATAACTAATGGGAGTTGTTAACTGAGAATGAACTTTATAGAAATGGAACAGAACTGGGCATGTGTGAATGAATATGAGTATATGATCTCTCCCTCCAAGGAAATCTTTGTTTATGGATAGCAATATATGCTTTGCTGCACAGGTGGATGTTTCTAATCCCTGGCAAGATGTGTCAGTGGTACAGTTGCCACATTCATTTTAGTTTGACCATATTTTAGCTTGTTAATTCTGGACTAATTCTGTGGCCATACAAGTCTCTTCTTTTGCAGAGAAGATTCATGGCAGGACTCAGCTTAAAGTTTGAGTATATACAAGTGGGATCAGCCTGAAACTGTTGTTGTCAAAATCAGTGGCCTGTCTCTACAAAGGGTGTGCAGGGTTAGGCCTTTTTCTGGAGCATTTGTCATGAAAGGCCAAGATGAGAAAAGTAATAGGTAATAGGAAAATACTGTTGGCTGGATGCCTTGGTTGCCATTGTCATAGCTCTAAGGGAGAGTTGGATCTCGCAGTAATCAAAAGACAAACCCCAGGACATGGATTTAAGGAATATTCTGTGCAGCTTTTCTTCAGCTCTTTGCTTGTTTTCTGAGTCTGGCTTAGTCGCAGTGTTAATGTGGGTTTATTTTGCCGATGTGCTTGACTCCAGAGGTGAGTGTGAGAGTGAATGCTGCTGACTTCTGAAAGGACTTTGAACAGAGTTTGTTAACAAATTTTGCAATGATCAATTTTGTGTTAAAAATGTAAGTTCTGCAGACATCTCAAGTGCTGTGTACTCAATGACGCTGTTCCATCTATTGCATTAGACTTTCTGAATTGTGTGCATCTCTCTGAGAAGTCTTTTGCTTTGGAAACTTCACTATTTCTTGGACCAGATCAGAAGCAGCTGATAAAAGTTCTGGGTTGAAATTGGAATGCAGGGGTAGATAAGATTACGGTTGTGCCTTAAGTATCTCTGTCTGGTCCTGAATGTGAAGTGGCCCTTGAAAAATCTGGGATTGTATTTGTAACGTCACAGTATTTAAGATATTGAATGCTCTTTGAACCTTGTCTGCAAAGGAGTCCTTTAGTCTTTCTCAGCTGTCAGTTCCATGTGATTTGGAAAAAGAGGAAGGAACATCCAGTTCAGGTTTTCACTTTGCATCTGAACTTCAGGGAAGGGCTTTGGTCACGCTTGGGAGGGGGCTTTTTATTGACCCTGGGTATTGCCATTGCTCCAGTGATTCTGGGAGGCAACCTCCAGCCAAGTGCCTTTTTGCAGTGCTATTCAGTTTCAAGTGTCTGCATAAGCTTCTCGCAGGGGCACGGTGCTTGCTGTGGATTTAGTGACTGCGTTTCAGTGCTTAACGGTCGGAGGAGTCAAAAATGAATCGGAGGAGTAAAGGCTGTTCTGTTTAATATATGCGTCTTTGCATCAGTATCACTGTAGCAATTTGTACACATGCTTAACTCCACATCTGACAGGTGATTTATTTAAGGGAGATTAGAAGATCAGAAGTCCTGCTATTGAGAATACCAGGCATACCTGGGGAGACCTTTACTTTGGTTTCTAAGTGTAGCCCATGTGCGTTACATTTAGGTAGAGGGAGATCAAGGGCTCTTGTTTTGCAAATTTTAACAATGTTACTGATTTTTTTTTTAAGTGCTTGTATGAAAATAATGGAATTAAATCCCCCCAAAACCAAACAAAAGAACCCTCACACAAATATTAATCCTCCAGGGAATGTAACAGAATGGGATTGAAATTCAGGAGTTCCTAAACTTCAGCTGTGTGCTTAGAGTTGTGCTGTATATGAAAGAATTTGAAACTAATGACAAAACACTTTGATAGCATCCCAGCTTGGTTTGTGTTGGAAGGGACCTTAAAGCTCCTCCAGCTCCAACCCCTGCCATGGGCAGGGACCCCTTCCACTGGAGCAGCTTGCTCCAAGCCCCTGTGTCCAACCTGGCCTTGAGCACTGCCAGGGATGGGGCAGCCGCAGCTTCTCTGGGCACCCTGTGCCAGCACCTCAGCACCCTCACAGAGAACAGCTTCTGCCTCAGAGCTCAGCTCAGTCTCGGGATGGTTCAAGCCATTCCCCTTGGCCTGTCCCTACAGGCCCCTGTCCAAAGCACATCTCCATGTTTCCCATTGGCCCCTTTAGGCATTTGGAGCTGCTCTCAGGTCTCCCCTTAAGGAGCCTTTTCTTCTTCAGGCTGAACAAGCCCAACTTTGGGAAAGCTTGGAACAGCCCAGATATTCAACATGATGAATCCAGTATGACACTGGTTTACAAAGAAGTTGGACAAAAAGCTAGTTTCCCCAAAATACATTCCCACAGCCTCCTACGGTTTAAAGTATTGTTCTTGTGGATAAGATTCCACTGCTGTAATTCAGTATTGCTGTGGATAAGAGGGCAGAATTGCTGTTTTTGTGTGTGTGTGTCATCTTCTAAATGGATCAGAGGCTTGTTTGTTTTTCTATTGTAGTTATCCATGCAATAACCAGGAACACTCTATGGTTCCTTTTTAATTATTAGTACACAGCTGCCCAAAGGGGAAGCCGTGTGGGCAAGAGATCTTGGTGATCTTTGTTTTAACAGCTGGTATTATTAAGGGAGAGCTTTGCTGAACGGGGAAAGAGCATGAAAATCAGTCAGCCGTTAATGCAGAGATGCAGCCAGGCACCGAAAGATTTGCTGGGAATTAGTTCTAAAATTGCATTTGTTCAAATCATTTCAGAGTACAAGAATGGGTGTGTATTGAATGGGGGAAGTGGGACGGTACTGGGGAGCAGTGAGAAGTTGCAACACTGTCAACTGAAAAACCTTACTGGAACAACAGCATATATTTAGCGTTGTTACCATGCTGCAAGTCCTACGGGAGGCAGCTCGGGGCTGGGGCTGGGCTGCAGCTCATTATTTATCCTACCCCAGCAGCAGGGTGATAAATGCACCAGAATCTGCTCATTTTCAAAGCTCTTATTTATAACGCACAGAACAGTGAATCCCTGTGGGTTGATGCAGCTTTCAGTCTGCAGCTCTGGATACTGTCAGCAAACCCAAATCCTTGTCCCATTCCTGCTCCCCCAGGATGAGCAGAAGGAAGAGGTTAGCATAGCTTTGTTTTGCTGCTTTGTTTTTTTAAATGAGTTTTGTGGTTATCATTAGTGCTAATGGTAGAAATGCATCATCTCTCTGGGCCCCAGGAGGTTTTAGTAGTTAGGAGTCTTTGCTTAACAAATGAGTCTGGATTTTAAGGTCTTGATTGTGTTGCTTATCCCCATACTTGGTAGGAATAAGTTCAATCAGTTGAATTGCACTAGTATTGCCAAAAGGAGAAGCAGCATGTACGTGTTTGTCTTCAGCTTAAAAACCTGAACATGTACAGAAAAAGGCTGAAATGCATTCAGCCCTTCAGTAAGTTTTGGCATTTCTGACCTTACATCTGGCATTAGTTGAGGTTTCTCTCTTATTATCTTGCTTTTTAAGAGCTTTCTTATATCCTGGGTTATAATTTGCACATTAGAGTGTATTTTGAAACAAAACTATGTCCCATTCTAGGCTTTCTTGCATATATTTTATAGGCAGAATTGTGTGCTTGAAAGTAAGTGTTCATTTCTGAATGGTCTGCTTATGACAGATGTTTCTCATTGTGGTGAAGTCATGGAGTGCCTCAAACCTCAACATGTATAATCTTACTTGAAGGAAATAAATTGCTGCTGCAGCATGGCCATCTATTAGTGTGCTTGGACATTAATAACCTTGGACATTGCAAACTGTTTTTTGAGCCTTCCCTCTTCCTTATCTGAAGAAAACTAACACTCATTTCCAAAAGCATGAAGTTTTGACACCTTTCAGATGCACATTTCCTTTTTCTAGAGAAGTAGCACAAGTTTCTTAGAAGTATCTCTCACTGATAACAGCAGATGGTGCCTCTCTATGAGTTTTTCAGGTAATTAAATAAAAAAGAGCACCTTTAGAATGCTCTGTACTTCCACACGTGTCATCCAGGGCATGTAAACTACATAATCTCATATCAAAATCTCCCTGGTTCCAAGAAAACCATGCTTTCCCATAGCTTTTTTTGCCTGCAAAAAGAGCATCTTACTTCCCTACCTAGCCAGGATCTTTTGATTCAGCTGCTGATTTTAATCCCCTGTTGTTCATCAGCTCCATCCTGCTCCAGCTGAGTTGTTCACATCCTCCTGTTTTCCACTCCCCAGAACTAATCATTCCTTTCTGTAGTCTTACCTCTTGTGGCATCTTTTTAAGCTGCTGCAGTACCAGCAACCGCATTCTCTCTGATGTAGCACATCCTCTCTCTCACCTTCCTTCCTGACTGCTGTGTTAGCGCTGTTGCTTACCCTGTTGCTATAGAGGGACCACAAGTTCTGCTTTACCACATCCTTTGTAGGATACACAGGCTGAGGGGGAGGAGAAGGCTTGGTGTGACACCAGTATCCAGAGGGCCGTGGTGAGGAAGGCTATTAGCTGTAGTGGTAAGAGCAGCTTTTGGAGCCAGGAGCAGGTTTCCTACAGGAGCATCTGCTCCTCCTGGAGCACCACCGCTGACCAGCAGTGACTCAGAGGCTTCTGAATGTTTCAGGAAGGAGCAGTTTCAGTTCACGGTTGGAGCTGTCAGCAGAGAGATAGACACTGAGGCATGGTGTGTGTGTGTGTGAATGTATTGGCAGTGGATGACTCTGGTTGTACTCACACAGGGAAGCGTCCTCCCATGAACCATGTGTCCGGTTTTGCAAGGCTTCTGTAATAGGTGTTAAAAATGGGTCATGGAGTTGGGTGCTCAGGCTGTGCTCCTGCTGCACAGTGTTGGCCACTTGATGCTCTGTGTTGCTGTTGAGGGAGTTGCTGCTCCTCCCTTTGCCTTCAAAGCTCACAAGCTGGTTTTGCATTGACATTGTGCTCCCTGTAACCTACCACTGTGTTTTAGAGTCTGGTTTTGTGGATCATCTTCCCTACAACGAGGTTGTAAGGTATGCTAGAGTGAACACAAGCTCAGCACTGTCGCTAGTGGGGGATGTACCTACGCAGCTTTACTGTAGGTGGGTCTTTTTGTTAGATGTTGCAATTGAATTTATTCCCTGTCAACCTTGGCTATCTGGTTGTGCTTCTTGTCTCGGTGTTGTTGCAGTGTTCATTTGCCTCTCCTAGTGCTGGTCTCTGTGCCATATGCTCAGCTGGCCTCTTCCAGAAGTGCTTCTTGTTTGACTTCAGGTAGGTTTCCATCAAGGCTGGGTCAGGGCATGGCTGAAACCTGTCCTTGAAACAGCACTTCTGCTTCAGTAGCAGGAGGGGTCACTCTTGAGTTTGTGGAAGGTGATTTTCTGGGTGGGGATGAATGTGGTTGGTCTCCAGAGCAAATCAGAGGGTTACTCCCTGTTGCTACCCTTTGCTTGCTATTATACTGGGGCATCTTGATTTTAAATCCAAAGTAAAATTGGCATAAACAGTGGAACTTAGTTTTGCTTTTCAGCTTCAGCAAAATGCTGCAGAGTAAGCATTTCAAGGCTAAAATGTAGACCAGAAACTGCTTAATTCCTAATATTTATTAAAACAAGTAAGACAATCAGCAGTGAGTTTATCTAGCAACATAAAGGATATTTCAACAGGAAACATAGTCTGTTTCCACTCTTGATTTCTGGGATTTCCCTTCAAGTTTGAAACATGCTCATTTGCCTAAAGATGCAGCACAGAAGCTTTTTTGTTTGTTTTCTCCTAACTAAATCAAGTTCTGAGGTAAATCAGGAGAGACAGTTAAAAACCTTTTGGGCTTTATGGAAAAATGAGTTTAAGAGATAGCAATGAAGAGAGAATGGAGGTGGGAAAGTAAATGGATGTGGTTTTCTTTCCTGGGGTATTTTCTACTCAGCTCAAGCAGAACTATCCCTGTTTAGGGTGAAAAATCAGGGAGAATTTTGGTACTTAAAGGGTAAAATTAAATGAACCTAGGACACATATGTGGATGGATGGGAGATCTGCATCAAAAATGGTATGTGCTGATAGTTTTGTAAATGAGAACCGGATACACCAGGGGAATGAAGGGTAGATTCAGAAAACAACCTGTGAAGAAGCCACAGCATCATTTGAACGCAGACTGAAAAGAGATGGTGTCCCTGTCCCATCGGTGTGTCTTCTGTGGTACTATTAGTCCTTTGTGTCTGTGCTGCATGAAGCAAAAGGTTAGTGTCCTGTATTCCATTTCATACACTGCATACTTTGCATGGTTAAACATGGATGTTTTAGTTGTCATTAACTGAGGATTTTGCTGACTATGGCTGACCAGTTTTGTGTGGGAAGTTGCCTCTCATCAGTCATGGCTGGGTCAACAGAGGCTGAAGTGCTTTCCTTTTTCTGTTCATCTCTGCTTTCTGGAAGGCTCTTGCAGTGGTAGGCTGTATTTCATACATTTTATTTCATTATTAATTTGCCTGGAGACTTCTATTTGCATATAGCTTTATTGTAGGTCTCTGAGGATGGATGATCTGAATTCTGTTGTGCTCTGCTGGCACTGGGGTGCCATATGGGACTTCACCGAGGCTGTGAAGGTCTCATCATCATGTTAATTATTCTTATAATTAGAAGTTGTTAAACCTTGGAATCCAAAATTAGAATTTGAGCGCTGTGATGTATTCTTGATCTTCAGTTGAATTCTTTTTAACACTCTCACCCATTTCCGTAAGCAAAAAACCCCCAATAAGTGGGATGTGGGAGGAGAAGGTATGAACCAGAGGTAAAAATTAGTGTTAAATTCCCCTGCTCCTACTTATGTTTTCAGGACAGTGGATAAACAAGTAATTTTGGGAGGAAATGGAATCAAACTCCCAGGAGAATGAGGCAGTAGAAAGTATCCAAATGTTCTCCACCTTTGAGTCACTGGTCTTTTATTATGCTGCTGGGTTAGAATGATAGCAGGAGTATGCTAAATATAAGGCTTTGGTTTTTTTGTTATTAGCATCTGAATTTTTATCATGGTCTTTCTTCATGACTTGTCTCTGTATTAGCATTCTTCATTGCACACTCCTGCACATGTACCTGTGAAAACAGCAGGAAGAGTGACAGTGTGATGGTGACAATTCAGCCTGGTTACTGTAGGGTAAACACTGCCATATAAATCTAATCTGAGCAGGTTCGACATGCTGATTAAAACTGCAGATTGAATTAGTGAAGTCCCCCAGCATCTAATGTTTTGTTCACACTAGAAACCGAATAGAAATTCCAGGACTTCTGGCCCAGCTGTGTGGTGGAGCTGGAATCCACATCATCTGTCTGTCTGAAAAACAGTTACTGAACACAGGATGACAGTGACCCCAAGCAAGTGATGTCTGGCTGCAGAAACTGAGACTATAATTCAAGAGAAGAGTGAAGACACCCCCTTTATTTCTGTAATGTTAACACTGAAGCCCCTTGGTGGCAAATAAAGGTCTCATCCCCACTGAGGTCATTTAGATGTGAACCAGCCTTGTGTGGGACTATTTCACAATAGATGGGAACACCCTTGAAAGAGGAAGGAATCTCTCACTGAGCTGATCTTCAAAGGCCACGCGAATAACACTTTCATTATTGCTCAATAATTGGTTGTACTCCATGTTATGTGACTTAGAAATGGGAAGAAAACTTCAGTGGCTCAGTTTCTTCTTCCCAAAATACTTTGCATAGTCGGGGAATGTGACTTCAGTAGAACAGTTAAGAAGTGAGGGGATTTGACAGCTTAAAGTAGCCGTTCAAATGAAGGAAAGCAAATGGGCAGCACTATTTCCATTTTAAGCATTGTCAGTGTAACAAGCATGCAGCCCGGTTTCAGAAAGAATCCGTGAATGTGAGGTTATTTGGACAGCAGAAACGAAGCTGGAAACATGTTTTTGCCTTGGAGATAAAACTGCCAAAGCATTCTGGGTACCTGGATGTCCAATTCCCATTCAAATTAATGACTAAAGTTCTTCTTTTGAGCCTCAGTTTTTGTGTGTACAGCCAAGAATGTGTTAAGCTTTGAATAAATATGAAGACACTGTTGCACATGACTTGTGGTAGAGGCTCTGCTTTCCCACCCGTGTGAGGTCAGGTGGGTTCAAACTCCTCCATCGTTTGCAGATGGCTTGAAGTGTTTGTACTGGCACATGTTGCTCTCATTGGGAAGCCAGTGGAATCTGATGAAGAGGAGTAAGTTACATCTGTATGTGCAGTTTAATTATGTGCACGTCTTGACTGACAATCCAAAGTCTGTGCTGCTTAATCTGTTGATATTATAGGGATGTGAAAATGGGCGAACGTGAGATTTGGCAGGTTGGAGCACCAAAGGATGTAGGCAGTAACATGATGCTGTGGCAGTAGCCTGTGCAATACATGGCTCATGGTCAGTACTGTGTTTTGCTCAAGGGTGTTCTTAGTTTTTAGTAAGCCAGTGTGTTGAGTCAGAGGTGAGTAGTAACTGCTCTGAAGCATGCTTTGGTGGTTGTTTTTCAGAGAAAACAGGTGCAAAGTGACCTTTTGTTTCCCCCCCTCACTGTGGTCCGGTGGGAGCGTTCTCACTGAACAATCTGTCATGCTTTCCTGTCTTGTTTTCTTGCTTTTCTTGAAGAATGCTAAAGCCTTGTGGAATTCATTGTTTCCTAATGTTATCCTTAACTGGCAGGGTGAGCAGGCTGCAAAAACGAACACAGGAGAGTATGTATATTGGAACTGAGAAGTGAAACAGCAGCTCATGGAGGTTCTTGAGCCATCTCTCAGCCCATGACTAAACCCACATGACTTTGGTGGCACACTTTACCTGCTAAACCTGTATCTGTCACTGGCAGGGGTGGCATGCTTTGACCTGAAACCATGTGCAACTCTCATTAGACTACTCCTGGTTGTAAAGCCAAGTTCCTTCAGGGCCAAGACAGCTCACAAGCTGCACTCTTGCTTCTCTTTGGAAGTTAGGTGCTTCCCAGCCACCAGCTTTTTTTTGGCTTCAGATGATGTCTTCATTGATCTCTGTGTTTGAAAATCCTCATTGAGTTTTCCTGCTTGAGAATGAGAAGTTTCTCATTAAGTTAACCTAAGTGTTAGCTAATTTCCTGATGACATTGCCCCCTTATGAGGTCTGTTTAATTACGGTGGAGAGCTTTTTAAGCTATAAAATTATTTGAGTTTTTAGTGAAAGCTGAAATAAAGCTTAGTAGTGATGTTTGGGCATCTCTTGTGGGAGGTCCTTTTATGGAGAAAGGTAAAATGTGAAGGATACTAAAATTAGGCCAGATTTGCCACAGAATAGTTAAGGCTTTTTAACTCTTGAGATTCCAGGTGATAATGCAGTTTTGCAATGAACTTTAGAAATACTAAATCAGTTTAAAGAAAAAAGCTCCTCAGTATGAATTGTTTGAAGGCATGATACTAACCTCTCAAATCTCCTTTTTAGAAGCTCTGGTTTTGCATTGATTGCATGTATCCCTGGACTTTGGGATTCAGTGAATTAAAGGTTGTGTGTTACGATCAAAGCATTCTGTGTACTGTCATCCCTATGATTCATTAGCTTTGACAATGAGCCCTTGCCTACCTTTAGCTTGCTGAGCAGATCTGTGAGACAAGGAAGAGACTATCTGTGTTGGGTCCTTCTGGCTTCAGTGCCTTTCATTTGGAAACTCATGCTTGGCAAGTGATGGTGTTGCCAATTTTGCTGGCTTGTTTCATCCTTAAGGAGCAGAAAGGAGAACAAATACTTGAGTACCTGACCTCAGTGTAACCACACTGTTGTGGGGCAGTGGCTGCTTAGTGAAATGATCAAAAGCTGTTCCATTGTCGGGAAAGGAGATCTTTTCTGTTCAGCAAAGTTTGCAGAAAGCTGAATTTCACCTTGCCTTGCTGGTTAATAGTGGAGGTCAGTGCTTGTTGTTTATATGGTTATGGTTCTTCTGACTACAGCTTGAGGCAGGACAAGTGTCTCTGCCCACTTCATAAATAGAAAGCATCTTCACGCTTTTGGTCTGCCTGACAGCTGCACCATTGTGTGTTTGCCTTTGCACTGCCCATCATTGAGCTTTCTTTTGCCAAACTTGACGTAGAGAGGCCACTGAAACACTCCAGCAGAACCATCTATGGGATAACAAACCAAACCAAGGCAGCTACCTGGAGCTGTTTTCAGGTTTTCAGTCATACTCTGATCTAAATGATGCTCTGAGAACTGAGTCAGGATGATGGGGATGGTGTGGGGGGAGGAGGTTTGGACAAGCCACTGCTAAGATTGCCTTTCCAGGGTGAGCCTGCTCCATCTTTCTGTGCAGTCAGCAGTCTGAGTTATCTTGAAGGGTAGGATCTCCTTGGAAGACATTCTTTCCTATGGGAAACCATGACCTTTCCTCTTTAGATGGGGTTACAGCAGGACTTTAGGTAGGTTTCTTGCTATGAGTATCGTTTATCTGATGAAGGTGGTTTAATTTGCTTACAGGGATTAGGGAGTAAATTTCCCTTCCTGAGATTTCCCTTCTCAAAGGTGGGAGTGTGTGTGAACGCATGCAAACTTGTGAGTAATGGCCTGCCTTGTGGGGGACTGATTTTATATGCCTGTGCTTATGTTAAATAATGTAAATGATTGGAAGAGCATGGTGTGGGATAGCTGCAATTCCTCCTTATCAGCAACCTTCATGAGGCCATGTTTGCACTGCTTTCTTGACGCCAGCATAATCTGAGAGAGGTAGAAGTGGTATGTTTGAAGGAGAGCAGAAGGTGCCTCTCTGCTGGCACAGACAGCACACGGTGTTCTCTCCTGATCTGAGCCTTCCAGGGAAGGACAAGTCCATGGTGTTCCTCTTGTCATCTTTGTATTCTGCCCAGCTGTGAAATTGTCTGAAATAAGGATTTACCTATATCTAAATATATACTGGCTTAATTCACGGCTTCTCTTTCTGCAGAATACACACATCCTCTTTTTGAGCAAATGATGTTATATTGGTTTAAGGGTGATTTCTGTTGCTGGAAGTCAGGCTTTTGGGTAGTTTGAATATTTTCTTTTTTGATCCAGTTACCCTTGTTCACTTTTTCTTACCTCCTGGACAAGTTCTTTACTATTTTTGGTAACTTTATACTATTGCCCTTCTGCTGTTCTGCCCCAAGTGCCTCTTTAATTGACTAAAACTGACATCATTTCAGTTGAAGCCTGGTTTGGTTTGGTTGAATTGGTTTAAAGAGTACCTTATGCTAAACCAGAGTGAATACTCAGATACACAAACCCTGTGTCCTATTCCATGCATATTACCTGCTGGTTTAACTTGCTTCTCGCCAGAGTTTTGCAGGTTTCCTTCTCTAACACAGTTTCTGTTTCTCCCCTTAACACACTTAAAGCAGTTTTCTTAGCAAGTAGCAGCTCCTATGCACATAACTGCTGAGTACTGGAAGAATCTCTCCTGATGCTGATGTAATTTACTGTCAGAGCCAGATATGCTACAGTGCACAAAGTGGTATTTGCTTAGAAGCAATATACTAATAAATTAGGCTTTGTAGCAGTTTTCTGTTACTTTTCCACTCTGTTCATCTAAGGAAGTGGGTTTGCATGGCTTAGATAACATCCGATGATAGCTCTGCAAGTCACAAGACCAAACCTTGGGCAGGCAGAAAGAGCATCACTTCTGTCAGGAGCTTACGGCAGCAAAGCATCTGACCCAAATCTATTGGAGAGTGTTGTCAACCCTACCTTTGTACTGCAGATGTACAAGCTTATTCTGTATTTTCCCTATGAACTATAATGGAAAAGGCTACCAGATAAGTCAGGCTGTTATTAAAGACCTTGTTTAGGCTATGTTTCTGTCAAGATGAGTATTCAGTGTATCACAGTTGAAAAACTATTTGTCAAGCCTTGTAGAAACTCCAACACCATCTGCAATGACATGTGGGTTGGACGGTTATGGAATCTGAGTGCTATTGAAGTAACCAAATCCTAAGGAAAAAAGTAATCTTAGGTTAAATCTGCAGATTGGAATAAGCTAGCTTGGGTAATTAATTTGGATTTAGAGTTGCTTAATTTCTCCTGGCATTTGCAAATCCCAAACTGACTTGTGGAATGTTCTTGGTTAAAAAAGGTTTTATTGCAAACATGTGTGACCGTTTCTGAGGGCAACAATAGTTGAAGAACAAAGCAGCATCTGTATAATAATGGCGGGAGACAAGCAAACTCGCTGTAAACATCGCTAATGTCATTTTTGTGGCATCATTTGTTAGCATGTCTTCTGGTTTAGAACAGAACGGTCTATAAAAAGTCTGCAGAAAGATTGTTAGCTGTTAGGACTATTTTAAATCTATAACATGCACAGAGCTCGAGTCTAAATCTGTATTTTTTTTCAGGCAAACATCAGAATTATTAGCTAGTACAAGAAGCCAAATGAGCTCTTCAGAGTAAAGCAAAATACTGGCAGGAGTATTTGTTGATGTATGTCTTTGTATTAGAAGATTGTATTCAGTCAAATTGCCAGGACTTCTGAAATGAAACTGATTCAGAAATGAGGAATGAAGAATGTTACTGAGTGGGTTTCATGTTAAAAGGCAGGTTTCTGTTGATTAAAAACCCATGTTGCTACAGAAATGTCTGTCTGTGGTAATGGAAAACATTAATAACGCTTTCTTTGGTGATCTGTGCTTCAGAAATTATTTTTAGTTATCTCTGTGCAACGAGACTAAACTGTTTTGTTTGATTCATTGCAGGACCAGTTTGACAACTTAGAAAAACACACGCAATGGGGTATTGATGTGCTGGAAAAGTTCATCAAGTTTGTGAAAGAAAGAACAGAGATTGAACTCAGCTATGCAAAGCAGCTTAGGTAAGTTGAGATGTACAGTTCTGGACTTGGAGTTGCTTCAGAGCCTGTAATCATCTGTAAGTTTACTGTTTCAGTGGTGGCAGTTTGGTTTATAATAATGCTTTTTTGGTATTAGCCTTAATTTAGAGAATGGAAAGCTAAAGCTAATTTAAGATGCTGTTTTGTTATCTCAGCTAAAAATCATATGCTTTGCAACAAGAAAGGTTATTTGGGTGACTGAGTAGCATACTTAGGGTTTACTCACAAGCTCTGCATGATTAATGGCTCAGGCATTGAGGATAGCTTTGTAAGGTTTTCCATGAAATTAGGACTGCTGTGTGCAAATGCTGCAGGCTTTGAGAATTCAAAAGTATAATGATCATTTGTTGGAAGGCAATGTTTAGGGTTTCTTTTCATAAGATGTGCTTTTTCAATGCATGTTGGAGGAGCTGCAGGTCAGAAAGTCAGTCTGAGCCCTTGAAACTTACCCATGTAGTCAGGCAGGTTGCAGCCTGAGGTCTGAATTTTGACACTTCATAATCTTGCCACTGTTCTTGAAATGTGTTTCCTGGGCAGAGCCGAGGGTCTGAATTTATCTCAAGGAGCCAAATTACTGGAAATTCTTGCTGCATGCTTTCTAGGTGTCTTGTTTGGCCATCAGGTTGTAGGTAGAGGAGATTATGCATGAACCAGATCCATAAAACACATTCCCTGAGGTTGGATCCAGTGTAAATGGGGAAGGGGTACTAAGAACTCTTTCACAAGGAGAGCTCTTACCCTGCTTTTCCCAGTAGGGTAGAAGAAATGAGAGATAATATGAGAGGTTAGAAGGGAGTGCAACACAGCCCTGCTGCTGTCAGGGTGGTTGCAATATTGTCGGCAGCCACTAGTGTCCACGGTGATAAACTGGCCATAGTGGAGGTAACTGAGTGGAGGAGGACAGAACTTATCCTTCCTAACCCCTCCAGTAAATCCATACATTTTTTTTTTGTAGTGTCTTTTTAATGATGATAATACATATTAGTGATCCTTCAATCTTGTCTGTATTTACAGAGATTGAGAGCTGATTTTAAGGTTCTTTCCAACCCTAACTATTCTATGGTTCTATAGCCTTGGGTGACATAGTTTAGTGTGAGGTGTCCCTGCCCATGGCAAGGGGGTTGGAACTGGATGATCTTAAGGTCCTTTCCAACCCTAACTATTCTATGATTCTATATATATATATCTAAACCACAGTGTCTATAAGAAAAACAAATCGCCAAGAGTTTTTGATGCTTGTATAAGAATGGATGTGAGATGCACAATAGTCTGTTATTTACAAGCAGCTCATNATGATTCTATATATATATATATCTAAACCACAGTGTCTATAAGAAAAACAAATCGCCAAGAGTTTTTGATGCTTGTATAAGAATGGATGTGAGATGCACAATAGTCTGTTATTTACAAGCAGCTCATAGTTGATAATCCCCTCCCTTTATGGTTATGTGCTTTCTCAGGGGAATGCCACAAGGATTGCCCAGGGTTTCTGCTATAGACAGGCAGGAAATACAAGATGACTTGTGCAGGAACAAATTGCTCACATCCTATGGAGATGAGATTGAATTACAGAGGCAAAATGAGCTGGAAGAAAGAGAATATGACTGGACTGGGAAGCCCCAGCAGAGTATCTGTGGGAGGAGGCCTGTTCAGGAAGAATCACACACTATACGCACTGAATTTCTTAGGATTGACAAATCTCAGGTGTAAAGAGCATAGTTATGAAAGTAAACACTCAAAACAGTGTTTTTCCCTGATAGTTACACCTAGGCCTGTCTAGAAACTCTGAACTCCTGAGTTTTATTTTTTATTCAGTCCTATACTTCCAAACCAAACTCAGTTGACTTGTGTCTCCTCTCTGTATTTTTAATTCCCCACACATAGCTGCATTTGTCACCACCCAGGGCCTGATTTGATGTCAAATACTTCATCCCTGGAGAGCTTTTAGCCCAGTGCTGTTTGGAGTTGACTAAGAAGCTAGAGGTATAAAAGAAAAGAACAAAAATGTAGACCTGTCAAATGTTGAGATAAAACAGTGCTGGATGTTAAATACAAAAATATCGTGCATCTGCTTTTGATAAGTGTCCTCAAGCCTGGTGCAAACCTTTCTCGTATGGCATCCGTTTGGTGTCAAAGGGCTGCAGCATATCACAGCGTGTCATAACATGCAGACATACTATTATTAAAAAGGATAAGGCTAAATCCACAGGAATATCTTGTGTTATTTACAGTGTGATGAATAGATAGCCTTGAGGAAGATGTGTTGGGGAAAAAAATGTGTAAGATATCAGGATAATCTGAAAATCAAGATCTTCTGATGGATGAGAAATGAGATCCAAAGAGCAAGATGTCAAAGAAATAATAATATAATTGCTTATATATGAGGGAATAAATGGGGGAATCAAAGAACTCAAATATATAGACTCTATTTCCTATGTTTTATAAAGTACTTAGAAAATAATGTGTCACCCAGATACCAGTTCTTGTTGCTTTCAGGATATTCTTTTCTGTGAAATCACACTGATTTGTTTTGCCCCATTTCTATAGCTTTAAAGAGTTGCAAGATGACAGTAGCTGCGTCTGTCAGGATTAATTGGGCAGCATGACAGTGCAGGGAGATGAGCCTTTTGAGGGTGTGTGAAAATGCAGTATTAGTGTAGTCTTCTGTGCACTGTTTTTAGTGGTTTTTCCTTTCCTCTGGAAGCAGGTGTATCAAGGGGGGCATTCCCATGGCATATGAAGACTGCCGTAAGATTGAATGTAATCATGCAGAACAGTTTGCTGAGTTCTTCTCATGCTGGTATTGTTTCATTGAAGCCTCTGTGTGTAAAACTAGAGCCAGGTCTGTTGTTTCAAAGGATGCTCTTTTCAGAGAAGGCAGGGAGTGGAAAGGAGATGCTCATTTGGATCCCTTCCAGTAGGGATGCTTAAATGTTGAGAAAGGCACATTTGGGCAAATCTGCCAGTGTTCTGGCTACTGCTGTTTGGGCAGATGCTCCTTAGTTCCTTAAGGAGCACAAAAAGAATGAGACATGAGGCCCTGCAGTTCTCCCAGTTAGGGGAGTGTGCTTGCACCTCTGATAAAGCAGTTTCTTTTTAACCTGATGTATTCTGGGAGTCCTCCAAAGAGTTTGGTATAGACAGGGCAATGAAACTCTGTTGTCCTCTGGATGATTCCATCATTGTTCCACTTGTATGTTGCTATTAATTGCTGAAGCAGCCTATAAATATACTGAGAGATGCAATCATCTGTGCTAATTGTGATAATCAAATTGCATGTTTCTCCCAGTATCAGTTGATAATCATAAAATGATCCCTCTTTTGTCATCTCGGCTTCCCACGGGTTTATGAAGGTTGTTCCTTTCCTTGGAAGCATCCTGCTAAAAATGAGCAGATTTGACTGGCCCTGGGTGTCATCTGCTGCTGCAGATCACACTTAGGGGCTGGCTGGCCTTCGAATATGGAGTAGCACCTTCTGCTGGGTGGAGTTTGTAAAGCATGTCTGTGTTTTCCCTGGAAAAGTCTCTCCTTCAGATCAGGTGAAGGAGACCTGTGCAGCAGCAGAACTCAGGTGTATCATTTTCATGACCTTAGTTTAGGAATTTGGATACAGAATCTGCTGCTTTTTTTGCAGTTAGAGACCGAAGCACTGGCTGGCCCATTAAGTGCGACAGCAACACAAAGCCTAATTACAGTTGTTGTTCTGAAAAGGTGTCTAGTCACTGCCAATAAAAACTGCAGCCCCACAGCATGTGTGTGCATTCAAAGGTTACCCAGTCAATTTAAAGGAGATATAAAATGTAATTTTTTATGTATGTATTTTTAATTTTAGGAATCTTTCGAAGAAGTATCAACCCAAAAAGAACTCCAAAGAGGAGGAGGAATACAGGTATGGTCATGATCCACTGCTGGGTGAGCATGTATTGATGGAGGAAGGGGAAAAGTTTGGGTTATCAACTAGGATTTGGCTTGTAAAGCAAATACTTTAGAGTCAAGTATGAGAGTATAGAAACTGTAGATGCAGGCTTATATGGTAGATACTAAGGAGTGGATTTTTAGTTTGGATTTGTTCTGTAACTACTCAATTCCCTCTATAATGGTATGGCTTCTGGGTGCCTGGTTTAGTTTCTTTTTGCTTTATGGTTTTCTGTTTACCTTAGTAGCTTTGTCAGCCTGTATGACCCTGGCTCTTTGAAATGAATGACTAAACTTTCAACTACTTTTAGCAGGAGCAGCAGCAGTTGTTAATTTTAGCATGAAACTTTAGAAGTCTGTAAAAGTATTACAGTACTCGAATGGCTGACAACGCAGATCAGTAATTTACTAAGGGGATAATGTTATCACATCGTGGAGAAACCAGTGGCTCTTGAGGAGTAAGATGAAGGAGGTAGTTTGTACTCGCAGTATCCTGGGATGGATTGATGCAGGACTTGCTGCAGTTGAAGGGTGCTGCATGGCCTCAGATGTCTGCTGTTGATTCATGTATTCAGAGACTCTCTCCCTGGTGCCAGGGGGCTAACGTGCTCACAGATAGTGACTGTGGCATCAAACCACAGCTCCTTCACTGGGCAACACTGCAGACATGGATACAGGGGGCGATGGGTGCTATGTTACCAAGAACATTCCCACCTTTGAGGAAGATAAAGAGAGCTTCAGAGAGCACTTTCCAGAGAATGAGATTTCCAACAGACTATGTCTGGTTATAAAGCAGAGCAAGAACATGTTTCCTGAGAGCTCTCTGAAGTTCCTCAGTGTCAGTGTTTTGTAATGAATCCGCTCTGAACAAAGGCATCCCAAGTCCAAGCCTGCAGCCTTGTGTTGCAGGAGGCAGCTCTGCCTCTGGAGAGCCCAGCAGCAGACTCAAACACTTGACCTTGACATTTGAAACATTGGAAATTACTTTGGATATGGGTCCAACTGTATGATTATATTAATTGAGATTTTGGGGTCAGCCCCCTAAGCTGCTGTATACGGCTCCTCTGGTAGCTCATATTAACCGAGATAACAGCCCTTTCTTGCTCCTTTCATTTTTAGTAACATTGTTTGGGAATGGGTTATTTATGCCATTGTTTCCTGAGATACTGATGTTTACACAAGGAAGGTTATGTTCCCAGCACATCAGCTGTTTTGGTCTGTACCTGGGGTTAGGAATAAATCTACCCTTGGGTAGCTCTACCATAAATGGGTATTTTGAGTTTGCTACAACAATTTTTGAGACATCTTTCATTGCTGGAGAAGGATACTGGAGTTAAATGATTCATCTGATGTGGCACAGAAGATCCTGTGTATCCTTTGCCCTTTTAAGTATCGTGCTTACCTCTGTATAGCTTCCTCATGTCTCTAAACAGTGTCTGGGGTTTGTCACGCGACCTTTAGGTGCCTTGGTCACTGCTTTGAGACAGCCCCTATAGAAATTATCAGTGCTCAAGCCCATTGCCACTCTGTAGTTCTGTGGCTTTGATTTTTGTCTTTTGCAATGGAGATTTCTTTCAAGGCACCACAGCTTGGCTGTGAAAGTGTATGCTTCTACTGGACTGTAGTTTTAGTCTCCTTTCTCAGTTTCTCCTGCTTGTTTTGTTTTTCTATCCCTACTTGTACCACTTCCATCTTTAAATCTCTCCCTCTTTGCTTTGCTTTTCACCTTCAGGTGATGCTGTCAGTGCAGACCACTACCATTTAATATTGATAGGGTTGTTTTTATTATGTACAAGTGGAGTGCTTCAGAGCTGCTGTTTTCCAGCTGACCAGCCCAGCCAGCTGAGGTATTTAAATGCAGCTCTGTTGCTGCTGTGCTGAATATGCTGGTGACATCATCTGCTGTTTTGAAATTGCATGCACAGATGTTCGTTTCCTCCTCTTAACACATGGAATGTTGTATGGGAGATTATTTTATATGAAAAATAAACCTTGTGATGTGATGGAAGGTACTGAAAACATGGGTTGACATTGAACACCTGGTGAATAAACTTGGGATTTGAAAGCTTTATAAACTATAGCTGATTTAAATCCAATTTGCAGTATCAAAAGCCTTATTTTCTGCTCTATGCTAGCCAGAAAAGTAGATGCTCAGCCAGGATTTTGCCAGGTAGGGTACAGTGATGACTGTGCACTGAACTGTAAGACTTGAAAGAGTATAAGTAGAGATGCTTGCTGAATAATGATGAGAATAGTGATGTTCCAGAACTGTGCTGATGAAAAGCCTTGCACTTTAGAACTGTGGTATTGTAAGAGCTAATGTCAAACTGTCTAAATCAAGATAGATTTATCAGACAGCTGTCAGTGTCTGCCATAGGCTTGTGTTTGAGAACTTCCTTCAATTGAATCTGTGCTAATTCATACTCAGTTCACGTAGCAATGCTAACTGCTAAAAAAGGATTCAGCCTCCCTTTGCAGTGCGTCCTCCTGAAAAGAAAGGGACTAAAAGCAAAATGTGTTTTTGTCCTCTGCAGGTACACATCAGCTAGAGCCTTCCTAGCCACTTTAAATGAAATGAATGACTATGCTGGACAGCATGAGGTCATCTCGGAGAACATGACCTCTCTTATCACTGGAGAGCTAACACGCTATGTGCAGGAGCTGAAACAAGAGAGGAAATCGGTAATGGATCGGGTTTTATTATTCATACTTCATTGCTATTTAAGACAGATAATTAGTGGTAGGGGAGTTCAATGTTAAGCAAAATGTATTTGTAGGTCATTAAACATGAGCTTTGCTAATGAATCAAGCATTAAAAAAGTGGGTTACGTGCCCTGTCCCTGAACCATTTGAATCAAACGTTATAAAATCAGACAGCAGTGCCTTCAGGAGAATCCCTGCTAAATAAGGTCAGAGGCCCATCTGTGCTTAAGGCTCTGTTAGCCAAAAGCTTGCTTAGGGAAGAGTCCGGCAGCTCTGTGTAAAGCCTGAAATAAACAGAGAAACTACAACTGAGACAGATTGAATGAATTATTAGGATCTTGAGTCACATTTTCCTACTTTTCAGCCAGATCTAATTTAACAGAGCTTCCTAAACAGTGATTCTAATGATAAATAGGGGGTCTGTTTTGTTCAGTGATGGTGGGGGAATCTGTTTTTTAACCTGTTATCCTTCAGGAAGAGGAGATTTAGGATTTTTGCAATAGTACTCTTATTTTAGTTCACAGTTTAGGAACCTATGTGCCTGCTACAGTAAATGTTCAAAGCTGATTAATTTGCATATCACCAGCTCTAAAAGACATACAGTTGAGATACGATTTTCTTTCCTTGCCTTGAACTTCGTTATCCCTGGGATGAGTGGGCATTAATGTTACAAATGCTTGTAATGCAGGTATAGAATGACAAAGCAAAGTGCAACGAGGTGATGGAGCATCAGGGCATGTATTTGATTTCCAAGTGATTAGCCCTTATGGGAAGTGCAGAAGTTCTCCTTCTCAGTACAGCAAAACTTAAGCTTTTATAACTAGTTAAGCTTGTTGAAGTGCTGTGCAGGACCAGAGTCTGGAAGCAACCATCTTTTCCTGAGTATGATATTAGGATGGTAAATCTGTCATCAACAGGATGATAGAATACATAGACACACCTTTAATTTGTAGAATGGTGTGTAATCTTTCTGGGACATAATTTGGCAGCAACATAAAAGGATGTTTTATGTGTAGCTGTGATGAGAATGTTTTCTTAGTCATATGACCTTTTAGTCAGCATGGACTCCGTACAATAAGCAAAACAAAAAGCAACATTCTAGTATGGCATTTTTCTGTCACTTGTAATATTTTTACCTAATTTTTCAGTTACATGGGTGTATAAGGTGATTGAATTACCTGTTAGCAAGTCCTCTTTTATTGTACTTCAAATGTCAATCTTGTAAAGAACATGAGTAGTAATGATTGTGTTTTGGTTTTGTTTGTACACTGTTGTAGTAAGTATGGCTCATAAGTAATGGGTAAATGACAGGAAAATTGCTTTAGTATAGATCGAGTGATAACAGCATGGGAACACCAAAACCAAACCGACAGTGTTTTATTACCTGCTGTTGCTGATAATTCTCCGCCTTTAATAGAAACCAGTTGTCACTCGTGGTTGGTTGTTTTGTTCCTGTAACATGAATAGGAGCTTTGTAAATTACAAATCCTTGTCTGATTCCTGTCGATTTCTCATTTATGAGCAAATGGTGTTGAAAAGGAAACTGCTTCCTCCTTCAGGCAGTGCCCAGCCTCTCACTTCATCCTGTAGAACACAAACGTGTCAGTCATGCTGGGATCTGCAGGAGGGGAAGGTGGTGGCTGTGTAAATATCACATAGGGCTGATATTTTGGCAAAAGCTTTTATGATAGGAGTTGATGAATGGTTTGGTATTTCCAGCAATTTTGCTGGCAGAGTTCTTGTGCTTGCTGCTTGATCTGTCATCAGCTGTTGTTGTGTTACAAGTTCACAGACTCACTTAGACTGGAAAAGACCTTTAAGATTGAGTACAACCATTAACCTAATGCTACCAAGTTTACCAAATTGCTGTAAGCTGTAAGAAAAGATAATCAGGTTTGGGTTTATCTAGGGTCACACACAGGTATTGGGAGACCCACATTCTTGTCCACAGTCTTGTATGATTTGAATGAAGTCATTCAGCTGTCCAGATACCTGTAAAATAGGACAAACTTACAGTGATTTCAGTGTAACTAGCCTAGATAATCACACTTGCTCTTTCTGTTGTAATTTCCCACCTGGAAGATGGAGGCGATACAGAGGTGTCGTAAGTATAAATGTGTGAAAGAGGAACTCAAGTACAGCAGAAAGTGGTCAGGCAAATAGATCGGAATTAAAAACTGTTTCCAAAGGAAACCCCTTTGATATGCAACAGGAATTATGTGTTTAGTAGTCATGAGGGATGAGGGTGGTGATGCATGCCTGTTTTCATGCTCCTTTAGCTCTGATTAAAGTGGAATTACACTAGCAGATTATTGGGGTTGCACAATAATAAATAACATTTCTTTGTTTTCCCTTGACAAGTACAAGCCTGTAGTGTGTAAGCAGCGCAGAGCCTGATAGTTCATGAAGCCCTGCAATGGTCTTATGCTAGATAAAATAACTTGGCATGCAGTTTTTATGTATGAAGTTAGGCCTACACCCTGCCTGCTTTTCACACACAGCCTGAGTGTGAGGAGAACTCCTCATGTTGTTTCAGTTCTTTAGAGCTGTTTAATGAAGTGAAACTCTTCCTAGTACAGCTTCTCTCTTCAGCTTCTTGTATGCGCTTGATCTTAGTGTGCCCCTGCTCTCATGTGAGTGATTCTTCTTCAGCCAGGATCTTGCTAGCTGCTTCACAGCTGAGATTTCAGTTCTGTGCTACATGTGAAGGTCATGCCCCATCCACCTTTCTTCTGAGGTTATTGAGTTTATTAATGCATGTGACTGAATTCCCCTTCAGTACATGAAGATCTCCATCACCAAGCCACTCAAATGAGTTTGGGATTGTCTCTTGGAGCAGTTCAGGGAAAGAACTTGCTTCTGTGGTCATTCTTCATGCCACCCAGCTTCACCAAAACCTTGCTTTGGGGTGGCTGTGGAAGGTGTCAGGTTTGAGCTGGGGGCCCTACAGCGTTATGAAATTGGGTCTTAATGTTGCTTGTCTGTGGCAAAGGAAAAGGTGATGATCTCAGGTATGTCAGGAGGGGTGTTTGGGCTTCGCTTCATGAGCATTAACAGGCAATACATTTGCAGTTTGGAAACGTACTGACAAGTTGTTCTTCTCCCACTCGTTGCAGCTGTTGATGATGGTGGTGATAGCTCTGAAGCAGACCAGTTCTTTTCTATAGGAGAGAAAAATACCAGCATTTGGATTGCTCATCTGGGGGAATCTGCTGCTCCACATTGCTGCAGCTGCCGAGTTACTCAGCATGCTTTGTTCTATAAAAAAATCAATATTAAAATAACCTAGGCGCTGTGTGTGTGTGCGTGTGTTCAAACCCTTTCTTTGGGTGGTACTCACATGAGCAAACATGGAGCCAGTGCTGCGCAAGCATTCAGAATTCCCTTTTTGGTGTTAAGGTCTCACAGGAGATAGCTTGGTTTAGGTATCCTCTCAACGCTGTAGTTTATCTGAATAGGAATTCTAGGATTAATTCCTGGGGCAATTCTGATTTAGATCTGTGGTCACAAACTAAGTCTGACTCATGGTCTCCTCTGGCAGCAGCTGCTCTGTGTAGCTGTTGCTCATGTCAGCTTTGCTAAAAATGTCTTTGGGAGTCATGAACTATCCCTGTTATTACCAGCTCTGCTTTCACCTCTACCTACCCCTCCCGTTGGGGATAGGCTGGCTCCATACAATCGAGTATGAAAGTCAAGTACAAGCCAAGAGCTTTGCTGCAGACTGGACTGGTGCAGCACTGGGATTCTGTGGTTGGGAGAGAATTTACCTGGTGTCAATGCATTCCATTTTGTGTTGGGATAGAAGGGGAACAGGGAATGAATTCATCCTTATGGGTCTGGTTCTTTATGGTGGAGTGTGTGCACCCTCCCTGTGTGTGTTCATGCAGGGGAGTGTCAGAGAACTTTCTGTTTCTTGTAGGCTCTCAGGTGTTGATGAAAAGTAAATAATTGAGGGAATTCTGCTGCACTCATTCGTTCTGAATAGTGCCCTGTTCTGCAAACAGGCTCGTGGTTTCCAGCGGGGTTTCTCACAGCATAATGCACCCTGCAGACGTGGGGCAGGATGGCGGAATACGACCCTGTCAAGCACACAATGGATTCTTCCCTGTTGCGTTTTGTGCCTCAAGGTCTCAGAGTGTGTGGAGCACAGCTGTGCTTTGTGCTGCAGAGGTACAAGCAGATACTGCTGCCTTCCCGAAATGATGAACTAAAGGCAAAGTGGGAAGTAGGAAGAGGAAAAGAGAGACAAGGAAGGAAGTGATTTACCAAGCTTCAAGTTGAGACTGAGTTTTCCCCAGTTTATGTTCTGTAAATAACCCACTTCTAGTTTACTGCTCCTGAATGAAGTTAGAAATACTTAGTTTTAGCCTAAGGGTATACAAATTAAACAAAACAATTATGTTGCCGGGTAAAAGCTTTGCTCTTTATGAAGAGCTATTTATGAACAGAAAGAAAACTCCAGTGGACGTTTATGGAATATTTATCCATTTGATAAATACGTGGCACAAGGATCCAACTCTGTTCTTACAAGATATTTCAGCTGTATTTCATGAAGTCAGATTGTACTCATAGGGTGTTATGTAGCAACTATAAGAAATGAAAGAATGCAGAAAACTGGTTAGGAAAGATCATAATAAATTCTGTATATTCTTATTGAGTGTTTGCTGTGTACCAGTTTGGGGACAACCATTTAATGAAACCATGTTAAATATTTGTACATATCATCTAACTGTGCAGAGAAGGACTGTGCTGAGATGGAAAAAGCAAGTGCTTATTGCAGAAGCTTCCAAAAAAACCCCACATGGGAAACTATACCGATACCCATCCAGCTGAAAAGGTATAATATGAACTTTGGGTTTAGTGGGGTTAAAGTTAAGACCCCTGGGCTTAGGATCCTGCTGTTCCCAGTTTTGAATGGGTACATTGAACTATGAAATAAGAGTTCAAATAAATAAACTGGCTTCTGTTTACTCCATGCAGGATTCTGATTGGGAACCAGGATATGGTTGCAAAAATGTACTTACATTTTCTGCCTATTAGCCTGACTATTGCACTGCAGAGCAACAGCCTGTGGGAGGGATGAGATGAGAGATGTATTTTATGGGCAGTAACATTTCCTGCTCAGTGCATGACTGAAGTGCCTGAGGGTGAGAGGGGTTGAGCATGGCCACATGTATTTTCCCCTTTGTGCTCTATCCATCCAGCCACAGATGTTGACCTAAAATGAACGAGCAACAAGAATGCTATGCTTGTAGAGCATACCTTAAGCATGTGTGAATGTTGTTTGTCCAGGACCAGTGGTAAATGGTACATGTGAGCATGTTCAGCTGTCATTTTAGTTAGTAACATTCAATATTTAATACATCTGGTGTCAAACTTAATACATACGTGTGGGTATGTATTTACATGAAGACCATATGGAAACAGCTAAAAGGTTGCAGCAACTTGAACAAGAAATATTTCCTTGCCTGTTAGCTTGTACACGTCCTAGTTTTCTTATTGCTGCAAGAGTTACAGCATTTATACAGGGGGAAGAGGCATCTTGTTGAGATGCCATCTCTTGGTTGTGGATCAGTGGAAGAGAAGCTTTGTGACAAGACTGGGAAGTAGAAGAGATGGAAGCTTGAGTAGCATGAGTTGTCAAGTTACTACAAATACTACTGTGACAGCATCTTCCTGGTTTGTGTCTATCCCTATTGCTCTGTTGTCACATCATCTAGGAGGCATGAACAGCTAGTTCTGACCTGGCCTTCGCCTGAAGCCTGAGAAACTTTGGTCTTGGTGGTCTGTAACTAGAATTTGTTTGGAATGCTCCATTTCAGGAGACAGTTCAAGTCAAATGAACACCAACCTTGACCAGCATTCATATAATCTGCTTCAAATTTGACCTAATCAATGGGTAGATGTGAACACTAAAGTTCCTATGGAAGATTGCAAAGGGGAGCAGGGTTATCCCACAGTATGACATGGCACTGATGAACATGTGTGAAGACAGTTGTGTGTTTTGTGTCAACGTTCATGGGACTCTTATGCCACTCTTATTACAAATGAGAGTGATAAGACCTCACGAATACATTGCTATTCTTGGAAACAAAGCTTGCTTCTGAGGAGACTGTTTCCTGTCTTTGCAGCCAGGAAAAGAACAACATTTGACAAGGCTTTTTGCAAATGTATCTGAGAAAATCAAGGAGGAAAAGAAGTAATGTCCTCTAATTTCCATCTCTGGTTTGCGTTATCGCTGGCTGTTATTTTTGGAGTCACTTGTAACAGAAAGGGAGATAGAGTTTGAATTGGAGTGGGAGGTAGTAGTTCCGGGGAGTGTGTTTATATTGACTATCAATGTGAGCTGAGAGTGACAGTTACAGAAGGCAAATTGTAACTGGTTTTTCACTGTGTTATGTGATCTAGTTTGAAAACACGAAAGGAGAATGAAGCAGTCTTGTCATCAATCTCTTTTCTGAAAGTTCCTAAATAGGATGTTGTCAAATGCAACATACGCTATGCATAAAAACTGTATTTTTCTGACTAGTTCTAATATAAACAGACTGTAGATATGTAAGTCTTAAGTTTAACCATGTAATTAATTGCTCTTTACTTCCTTCAGGAAAACCAAGCCTGTCTCGTTTCAGCCTTTCTCAAAGCGTTTCACATGGTCTGTTTTTGACTCAGGATTGAAGCAGCCCAGTTGTCATGCTGGTACCTGCTTCAGGCAGTCCTTTCATTTAAAACTGCCCAGGAATTCTTTAGCAGAACTATTGGACTGTATTGTCCTTCAGAAGATGCTTTTAACTACATCTTGCTTTTCTGCTGCTCCTCTTAAAAGGTTAGAAAGACGAGAGGCATCTTCTAGCAAGCTTTTGTTTTCTGCTCCCAGAGCTGTGTGGTTGTTTAAACCTGCTTGAATTCCAAGGAAGTTTTGCTGAACTATCCCACTGCTGCTTGCTGTAATGGTGTTGGCAGTGACAGGCGCTGGATTGTAGGCACCTCACTCGCTGCTCACAGTGTTGTGATCAACACAAGTGAAATCAGAGCGTAACAAAAGTCAATGAGAGTTTTGTCTTTGATTGCACAGCAGCCAGGATTTCTTCCCAGCTGTTGCAAGCACAGTGTGGTAATGAGGGGAGCACACCCATTGGTATGGCTGGATTTAAAAGGGGGAAAACTCACATGTACAGTGGGTCTTTCTGCAGATCTCCTTCCTAAAACTTTTCTTCCTTTATTGTAGCTGAGTATTCCTTGAGGCTTCATAAAGCAACTTATTACTGTGCTGAAAATCCCTCAATTCTTAACTTTCATAAGATTACTTAAAAACTAGATTATTGGGGGTTATCATGTGCATGTAGAATGGATGGAGATGCCTAGTTAAAACATGGCCAGTTATGGATTGTTCAGAGCACTCTGTGATAAGTGCTGTAAAACTGGGATAAAAGGACAGTCATGGTCATGTAGCCAGGTTGATTTGAGTTTGGGTAATGCTGCTGTGATTTTTAGTAGGTCTAATGCTCGGATGAAATGTTTTTCAGGTAAATCTGAAAGTTGGTATGGTGATTGCTAGCCAAAGACTCCAAAGTATAGATTAAAGGGTGATTTAGGGAGTTCAAGTAATGGACATGCATAAACCCTGATCTTTCACTTTACATGTGCTTTGAATGGTGTGGATGTGGCTGAAAAGTGCAGAGGAAATCACAGCATGTGAACAACCAGCACCACTGCTGCAAATGTCTTCCTGGCACACTTAAGTGTGATTCACTGATTCAGTATCTTGCTCGTAATCTGAGGTTTTGAAATAGCCTGTTCAGGGTGTATTAGGTTAGGCATTTGCTTTGGGGAAGGAAACAATATTCAGTATTGTATCAAATACTCCGAATTCATTGCTGTGTGCTGGTAAAAAGTATGTGACTAGGAATGGTAGTTTGCCATATAATTTGCTAAATCCATTTGTTATCTTTCCATTTGCTGAGTTAGGAGGTGTCAAAAAAAACCCAATTATTTAATTTTAAACTAGAACGGGCATCTTGGTATTTTATGAAGGACGACCTGATCTTAGTTATTTTTTTTCCGTATTTTTTGCGGAAGGGGAAGGAAGAAAAGGCTGAAAGACATTTGCTGTTTAAGAAGATTGTAAAGGAAATGAGTTTGCGGAAGTTGAAGATAGTTACAGGGTCTGAGGAAACTGGAGGCTTCCTGTATGACTTTGAGCAGGTCACTTAACCGTGCTGTCTCTGTTTTCTTGCCCATAAAATGGGGTACTGAAGAAACACAGAGAGTTGGAACATCCCACTTGGTCGCTTTATATAAAAAGGAATTTTTGGAAAGCAGAAATCCTGCTTTGAGGGCAAAAGTGTTACAAGAGCAGAAGCGCCCTCAGTACATACTAGATGTGTTATCATGTGTAGCTTTATCTCATAATGAGGATAGATATGGGCTAACACAATGAGAATGGGAGGTTAATACATTTAGAAACTGGTTGAACTAAAAAAAGACAATATTGCACTGAAACCTCTATTGGCATCAGTTCCTTGCTTTCACTACTTCATAATCTTCAGTAATGTCCATTTCACATCCCGGTGCTCCATTTCTGTAAAAGATCTTTTCTTTTATAAAACGAGAGGGGAGAAAAAGCAGGTAAATGTGGCAAGATCTGATGAAGATGCAGCTGCACTGCTCATGCTTTCTGCTTCTCTCATACGTACTTCCAGCAGCTTGTAGGGTTTATTTTGCAGGGAAGACAAATTTGGAAATAAGAAAGTGAAATTAAAATTACATTTTTAACTACAAAGTGGTTTAAAAATACGAGTTTGGGATAGTCCTGTTATCTGATATGCTTTTGATTCTGGGTTCATCCGTCATCCCATATTCAATTGTGTTCTGTTAAATTAACCTGACATGTCGTTTTCCTGCAGTTTAAGGGTCACTGACAGTATTCGGTTCCATGCAGGCCAGCTGTTCCCAAATGAAGTCCCTTCCTACACTCCAGCAAAATCAGAGCTAGTGAAGAGAGGAGCACACAAGCAAAGGCAGGGGGAGGCAGGAAATGCACTGTGAAGACAGCCAAGTCATTTTACTTGCAGCTTCACTGCTAAAAGACTTTCATGAATTCCATGCTCATTAGCAAAACGATGAAAAATGCAGTGTTAAATTACAGTTGGCTCTTGGGACTGGTTTCCTAAACTCTAAGCAAGCCTGAAATGAGGAGTGTTTCAAAGCCCCCGGCAAGGAAGACGCAGAGTCTGTCACATGCAGAGTTGAAAGGAAATAGGGAGCTACAAAATAACCGAGATAGGTTTGGAGCCTTTCCCCACCACCCCAGCAGTTTTACAGTTAGGTCTGTTTAAATTTAATGCTCTCATGTGGTGACTGAGTTCTTGGAGAAGCCAAAAAGGGACTGAGCTGCACAAGTGCCATCTGGGTGTATGGCAAAAGGTGTCTGTGCACAGCCACAGCAGTGCCAGTGGGCTGCTGCACGCTCTCCCTCCTCAGTAGACAGAAGCAGAGCCAGAGCTGAGCATGGCATGTGCCTGGAATTAAAAACATCACTGCCATTGTGCCTCTCTTCTCTGCTTTGTGCAGAGATAGATGCTATCCAGGAAGTGCCTATATCTTCAACTATATGTGAGCATCCATCCCTAACAGCCAGTGTTTGGGACTGCACACAGTAGTATCCAGAGGATACTGGGGGCGGTTGTCTGTTCTCACAGGCAAGTTGAAGGTGGTTGTGATTTTTAAGGCAATGCAAGTTTGTTGGATGCTGATGTGATGGAGAACTGCAGGTTTGGGGCTTTTTGCTGATGTGCCTTGTTGAGCCAGGAAGGCAGGTAGGAAATGTCACTGGTGCGTTTGCTCCAGAAACCTGCCTCTAATAGGAAAGTACCAGGGGAATTATTCCTCTGATAAGAAAAATCTGAGGTGTAAGGTGTAGGAAACTGAGTACCTGCCAATTAAAAAGTGCTTGCAGGTACATTCCTGATTTTGGCAGTTTGTGACAGGCTACTGTTAAGTTGGAGCTGATCTACCCTAGCAGACTGGTGATAATTGTTTTGCTTAAGATACATTTAATGTCTGACTACCTGTGGGTTTGATAATGTGTGAATGTTAGCATATTCCAGTGGGATTATCTGGCAATACCAGATCTTAATTTTTCAAGTTCACTGCATGAAGCCATACCTGTGTTTGAATATAGCATCATAATTATCAGTAAATAATAGGGCTTTCTGCTGTAGGCATCTCTCTTCTTCCTTGTAGTTTGCCTTAGTATTTATTTTACAAGGTGGTTTGTCAGGGGAGTAACCTATTCAAGAGGTCAGTTGGGGGCTGCATTAACATTCCTATTTAGAGCTGGGTCATTGACTTGTGTGGCAATCTTGAATGAATTGCTTATCCAGAGGAAAAGTGAGACATATGGAAAGATAGAGGGGTTAATATCTATTGCATACTCGATTTTCTGATGAAGAGTGTGGTGTAAGGGCTAAAAGCTATTATTTAAAGCAACAGCAATGAAGAGTCTTGCTCCAAAAAGCACATCAGGAGAAGTTCCTTGTCATTTATTATGGAACTGACACATACATTGCACACATGTGCACCCCCACTGTGTGGCAATAGGAGAGTTTGTGGGGGGACAGATGACCCAGAGAATTGAGCACCTCTCAAGAGAAATGAATAGCTGGCCTTGCATGTGCAGCCAGTGATGAGGAAGAAGAAGGTTTTATGTTGAGTCTGAATGAAAATCAGGAGGAACATCAGTTGTTAGAATGTGCCAATCAAGGGCATCTTGGTAAATGCCATGTAAAGAAAGATTTTAATTTGGAGCTCGCTTTCAGAAACCAAAGAAACAGTCTTCAGACGAAAGTGCTTCAGATTTTGCGGTATGGGAAACCAGTAATTATGAGATACAGTGAACAATGCAAGGTAGAATTGCTAAAGGGATTAATTAGCCTTAGTCTAACTAACCATTATAATGGATGCAAATATACATCTGCAGCCTGCTGAGACATCAGATACTCATCATACACCTGCTCAATTCACCAGCGTTGCAGAACACAGCTGCCAGAAGCATTGCTGCTTTTTTCTGCAACTCCTTGAGCATAATTGACTGTTTGTTCTTTTGTCATTCAAAATGTTTGCTTCTTCTCTTTTTCTAAACAGCACTTCCATGATGGCAGAAAGGCACAACAACATATTGAAACTTGCTGGAAACAACTTGAAGCAGTAAGTGGAAACTTCCTTAGATACCACATTTAAGTCATTTTTATACTATTTTCATAGAGATAGTTCCAAATGTTATATTTGGAATGGCAAGGGTGGATAAGAACTGTAGAAATGGGATATTTAAAACTGCACTGTCTTACACGCACTGGTAGACACAAAAAAGCTTGGTTTAATAGCACATTTGGCTCTCTGTGGGATTATATGTCTATCATGAGTAGCATTTCATTTGATATGACTTGAAAAGTGTGCTAAGCATTGCTGGAAATGTGGAGTCCCCGAGGGTGCTGTTCAGCTGTAAGCTGAATAGCTTCGTGCTGCGTGAGGAAATGGAACAAGACCATCTCTCGAGTGAGATGCTGTTTCTTAAAAGTAAATACATTGGAATTGTCATTCATATAATGAATAAAAAGTGAGACTGTAAGTGGGGGGAAGGATAAAGAAAGGGGACATCAGAAACTAAAAGTCTGACTTGTAAATGTATGGATCTTATTAACTCCCTTGTGCATTATAAAAATGAGGGAGTTAAGTGTAGGGAGGGAGTGATCTTGTCTACAAGAGCAGAAGAAATGTCAACAGGGAAAAACATGAAATACTAATGATGTCGGTAGAATTAAGCAGCCTGAAGAGCAGGCTAAACTGACACAGAGTTATGGGGCAGGTATTGATTTCAGGTAGACTTTGGTATTGTGTTTCTTTCCCATAATGAAGGCTTTTATTTTTCTTTTCCAGAGTAAAAGGCGGTTTGAGCGTGACTGCAAAGAAGCTGATCGAGCACAGCAGTATTTTGAGAAAATGGATGCTGACATCAATGTTACAAAAGCAGATGTGGAAAAGGTAAGCCAAAGGGTGGAGAGGCTGTTTGTAAATAGATTTGATGGGTTTAGCTCCTCACTCCTGCTGGTAGGATAAACCCTCTGCGGCTTAATGCTTCATGTGCAGTCTGTAGAGTAATTAAGAATAGGGAGATCTTTGCAGAGACCTCGGTTTGCATACAAATTCTAAATGGATACAGTCAGTTTTCTTTAATAGGTGATATCTGAGTTTAGCTGTCGTGGCGCTACATGAGTTTATGCAGAGTAAGTTTTATCTAATCCCAGATTGTGACACAGTTGAGTTTGGGGGCTCTCTGGGTGGTGCTTGCAGTTACCACACATTGTTGATTGCTCTGATCCAGGTAGAAGTGAACTTCTGCCTTTTGAGCATCACTTTGAAGATGTCCCGATGTCACTGGTTGCAGTGAAGTGTGACAAGAATTGTTGTTCCTGGTCCTAGGTTCACAGCAGGACACATTTTGATGTTATGCAGGATCCTGGAATCCGTGCTTGTCACAGATGGCATGTAGCTTTTATTTTTATTTCTCAGTTGCTGCCTGGTTGCAGAGTCATTTGTGGCTTTTCTACATTAAGCTGGTGCTTAATTTTATACATGTCTTGCTGTTTCAGCATATCTGTCTTGAAATATTTTCTTTCTTTAGTTTGAGTCAGGATTGGATGTGCAGAAGGATGCTTCAAGTTTAAGTGTTGAAGTCCAGTGATGTACTTTGTAACTGAGAGAAGCAATGGTGAAGAAGAAAGTGTGCTTAATTTGCTTCTCTTTGGTGGTACAGATCTGCTCAGAAAATGCAGGAAGGTAGATCAGAAGCACCACATCACAATACGTAAGGGCAGTTTTGTATTGAGTCATATAGGCAGAAAATAGCTAGAATATTTGGAAAGGTTTGTTTCTTAAGAAAAGCCAAGGAAAAAAGGCTGAAGCTTAAAATATAGCAAACGTTTTGTTACAGGGCTAGAAAAGGAAACTGAATTATAGGTAAGGAATCTGTTCCAGTCCAGTATAGCCCTTGTAAATGCAGCCTTTGGTTTTCATTCTGTTCTCAGTTAATTCCATCCTGGGAAGCTATCAAATACAAATTTTTCTATACATCTATGTGATCTTAAGATGCTTCTAGTACACTGAGCATCCAGGAGGTAGCAGACAGCATCAAGGATGCTGTTAAAAATGAGGACAGTAAATGAATAAGCAGCTCAGAAAACATCCCCAAAGTGTTATTGTACATCAAAGGAAAAAATACCTCTGTGGTCTTGTAATTTGCTTAGCTATTAGTTGTAAATTCACCATGCAGATTTGATCCTTTGTTGCCTTCTGGATTTGCCAGGACACTTCACAGATGACTGCAGGCTTGTTACAGATATAACACCACATGTGGGTTTTTCTGACAGAGGAGGATC
Source organism: Agapornis roseicollis (assembly GCA_002631895.1). Taxonomy (NCBI): domain Eukaryota; kingdom Metazoa; phylum Chordata; class Aves; order Psittaciformes; family Psittacidae; genus Agapornis; species Agapornis roseicollis. Next base: position 45,208 of record NDXB01009666.1, read on the forward strand.
ATCTCTGCTTTATCTGCATAAAGTGGTTTTAGAATACAGGGGTTTTTATAGATAAAATTAGGACTTGCCCTAGATTCTTTTTCAAAGCTGAGGCCATGTCAAAGGGAAGCAGAGGCATGAAACAGAGGCCTGAGTTTCCTTAGCTTTACATCCTTTTGTAAACCTTACCTTTCCAGTAAGAGTGAAAGGCTGATAGCATTAAGTAAATTCTGGGAATCAATCCCTACCCTAGTGTGGGGGGGAGGAGGGGGGGCTTCCCTTCTGAATTTCCCTAGGTTTTTATTATATGCATTATTGTGAAATGAGGCTTAGTGGTATCTGTTGCAGTTTTGTGCATTGGCTAATCTCAGGAGAAGGCATTGGTCGACTTTCCCATCAGCGGGGTAGATGGAGAAGGAAAAGGTTATCAAAACGAGTGGAATGTGAAATAATATTACTGAACAGAGAGAACAGTGTTTTCCAAGTGCATGTGTTAGGCTGGGTTCATCCATGTCAGGCTGTGAATAATGCGCTTTCTTTGCTTCCCTCTGCTCGTGTGACTGGGACCGCTCTGACATAACTCCCCAGTGCAGAATAGGACATTGTTGGACCCAGTGCCGCTGCCAGGGCTGCGCTCACCAGCTTGCTCCAGGGACATGCAGAATATGCTCAGCTTCCAGTGGAGCAATCTGATGACTTTCACCTCCTTCTATTGCAGAGGTTCTGATTTCTCTTGCCCCTTATGGGTTGGCTGCTGCACTCCTACTCTCAAAAGCTCCCAAAACTCTGGCTGGCCAGGAAAGCAGACAGTTTGGCTGTGTTCAGAGCCAGTGCTATTCACTTTGGCGGAACACGGCGCTCTTCAAGCAGTGGAATCAGTTGCCCTCGTTTCTTCAGCTGGAGATTGATACCTTGGCTACTTTAGCTTGTACCTGCAAACATGAGCAGACACTAGAGCTATTTTTTTTGCATCTTGCATTATGGAGTAATGGAATTAAAATTCTGCAGTGACCACAATGACACATGCAATCGAAAGAATATATAGCAGCAATTCCCTAATGCACCTAAAGTTAGGCTGTATGAGGCTCTGAACTGCTGAAGTCTCTCAGTAGTTCAGTCCTTGTAGTCTTTGACAAATGTAGCAGCAAATGCTGTGACAGAGCTGTGAACTACCAGCACTTATTATAGCCTTGCCTAAGGGACAACTCTTGGTATTAGTTTGCTTCTCTGCCACGAGTCTGTCTGCTTACTCCTAGCAAACTGTTACTTTCCTCCTTATTTCTCCAGGACTGTTTTGTGCAGGGCCTCAGCAGTGTGCTTAGAGGCAGGGCTGGATATGGAGTATGGGTCTAGAAGGCTCCTGTAGGACTATCTCAGATTCAGTATGCAGAGGGCACATGCCTTCTGTGGCCAGGATGGGCTCAAGCGTCTTTGCAACCAGCCCGTCTGGTTGTTGATCTGTGTGAGAGCAGGGTGTTGAGTTTTGTTTCCTCCAGTTTTCTTTTTTGGTGGCAGGAACATGGAGCAAAGGCTGTGTTCAGTCTCTGCAATGGTCAGGGTCTTTGTGCAGGAGTCACAGGACAGTGAATTTGGCCCCTGAGCTCCTCTCCTGGGTTTGCTTGAACCTCCTAAATCACTGGCAGGTGATGTTCGCAGAGAGATGTTGAACTGCAGCAGAAGGTGCTGGGTTTGCCAGTTCAATTTAGCAAAGCCTGGGTAGGAACTTACTGGGTCACAGAAAGCTGTACTGTGAAAATAGCCTTATAAACTAAGTAAATGCTTAGTAAGTAGCAAGTTGCTGATGCCAGTACCGGGAAGCCTCTTAGGTATCACCGTAAACTTCAGCGTCACTTGGATCGTGGTGGGATGTGAGCTTTAAAGCTGTTCTCATTCAAAAACCACAGTGGAGCTGCTTCAATTTTTTGACCATTTGGGGAAGCAGTCTGTGGCTGCAGCACAGAGCTGGTGTACATATAAGGAAGCACACTATTGTTTGTTCCTTCTCTTTAGAGCTGCAATCATTAAAGAGCTGACATCTTTATGGGATAATGTGGTACCCAGTGGTGCCTTTGCAGACTTGTAATAAGGAGGAAAAAACCTCCCAGTACTCAGCTGGGTTTTCTGAAGGTTTATTTTCAAAGTAGGCCTTGACAGAACCTGTTTTTAAAGGGGAAGTGGCTGGGGCCAACCACAGGAGAGGGTGAATGCTTTGTCTCTTGATTTGCACAGCAGTTGAAGGGGAGAACAGTGGTTTGAGGTACCTGGTATCAGACATCATCTGTTGCTGTGCTGAAGAGTAGCACAGCTGTATTCATGGTGTCCTAGGGACTAATTTTGCCAGAAAACAACTTCAGGTTTGAGCAGCAAAAACTGAGCTCTACTTGAGGTCCCAGAACTGCTGTCCTGAAGTCAGGACTCATCACTTTGTTCTGGTTTTTGTTCCTTTTCTGTTAGGAAGATTCCACTTGAGTGTTTTTGAGATAAATGTAAGTGTGGTATGGGTTTAGAAAGTAGTAGGAATAGATTTAGAAAGACATAAAAGTGCAAATTTAACCTTAACTCTCATAAGAAGCTTCAGACATGGCTAAAAAAATGCTAAACCCCACTATTTTGTGTTGCTGTGGGATTTTGATTCCATCTTTGGAAAGTCTTCAACCTGCTCCCAGAAAGGATGAGCCTGTAGTAAGGCCTTTTTCTGGATCCTGTGACATTGAGACATCTTTTCTGGGGCAGTGGGGTTTTCCTTCTGAATTTGCTTTCTTATGTGCTTACAGCAGCTTGAGCTTGTTGCAAATCAGCTGCTGGTTTGAAATCAAATTTACTCCAAAATTAGCCAAACTTGCATCCATTATTATTATTACAGTATTATCATTCCGTTCCTTCCTCTCTTTCCTGCCCAATCCTATGTCATATCTAAGAGCAGTGAAAAAGTTGATGGTTCTATTCCTGTGCTGAAATACATACGAGTTTTAGATGTACTGGCCTTTTCTTTGTTTGTTTTGGTTTTGAAGTGGAAAAATTGAGGGAAATGGAAGCAGTCTCAAACTCATTGCAATCTCTAGCAGCTTCCCCCAGTGCTCTGCAGCTTTTAGATCAGGTTATACCTGCTCTACCCAAGATTTTTGGAGTCCTAGAATAGTTTAAGATTTGCATAAAGCCATGAAACCTTATAATACAGTACCACCGTGACATTAATTCTCTAGTCTGTAAACATAACTGCAGAGAGAGGCTGGTGTTTCACACTTGAAGTTTTATTTTCTCTTCTTTTCTTACGCCCATATTCCCTGGGTGCCCTCCATCAATTTCAATGCAATGTAAAGAGTCTGTATCTCCTCCATAGAAAACATGTCCACTTAGACTGCCCTGGGTAGTCATGGGTTGAATCACTGGCAAAGTCTTACTGATCACATGTAGAAATACTGCTACTTGGAAACTGGAATAAGCTCATCTTCCTGCCTGTGCAAACGCTGTCAAGTGGTAAACTGCTTTTCCAGCCTGCAGGCTGCTGCGCTGCAGGACACAAATCTCCTCATTGAGAGTTTATAAATCCTTACAGTGAAGTTTGCGTTCAGCTGTTTTTACTTGAGCTCTGCAGAAATCTCTGATCTGTGTTTCAGCCCTGTCCTGCACTGCATCATTTGCAGCATACTTTGTTGGAACAGCAGTCAGGTCACAACAGAGCCGGATGCAGCACGCATCACCAGAACCCCACAGGCAAACCACAGATGAACATCTCCAGCTTAGTGCTCTGTTGTTGCCATGTGCGTCACTGAGGTTTAGTCAGTGAAGACTGACTATCAGCAGTAAACTCTGGAGCATAACCTGAGACTGTGAGTGCTTGCCTTCTGCAGAGCAGAACTACTTAATGGGCCTAGTTTCTCAAGAGATGCAGATCCATCTGCGCAGTGACAGTAGGATTTGTTATATCCTGTCTTCTCCCCACCTCGAGGCACCTTCTGGAATAATGAACTTCTCAGCATTTGGAAAACATAGTGCCGTGTAGAGGTCATGTTAGAAGGTGGACAAGCTCCACGGTGTTTGTGCCATTAGGATGGCAAATACTGCAGTGAATAGTTCTTGGGGCTTTGCTTTTATTGTATTCAGCTATGAGTTTAGAAAGTCCAGTGCTCAGTGAAACACACAGGCAAGCTGCATAAGGTTCAGTCCTGATATAGTGCAAGAGGGCCTGGCCTGTGCAGTTCTTACTTGGGAGTTAGCTATTGCATGAGGTTTTCCCATTCTTTGTGTGCTGGTGAGTTTTACATACTTCAATTAGACAGCTGCTTTTGTTTTGCTTCACAGATGGAAGTAGATCAACTCTTCTGTGTCTTTGCTTGTGACATGGGTCAAATCTCCCATCAATTCAAGTGCAGTCTTTTCTTGGTAATGTAATGTAAGGCCGTTAGATTCACACTCATTCCTCTGGGTTATGCAGACCCCAAGCTCCTTCCTGAACTGCTTCCTTCCTAATGGATGATGCAGTGTGTGAACACGGGAAGTCCCTCAGGACAGTAATTTGCATTTCTGGAAGAGTGAGCCTTGTCACAGACAGCAGGTTGCAAACATTCTGCATATAGCAGCTGTTTCCCTTTTGGAATCCTGACTAGTGGAAGTGTGTTGGTTTCTAGACAATAAGGAGTTAATGACAGCAGCAGGAATGGCTGGAAAACTTAATAAATATCCATATGTATCCCCTGCATGTACTGCGTTTGGTGTTAAGAGATCAAGGAATAGAAGTAACAGTCAGTGTAAGATAAAGAAATCCATCTGAGTTTGTATTTCCTCTTAGCAGTACTCCTCTGCAGTAATGCTCTCCCTAGCAATCTGTCTGAGTTTTGTAACAATACAACTCCATTGGGAGGTAGATTGCTAAAGGAGCAAACAAGTTAGGGAGGAAAAGGGGGTGTGGAGGCGAGGCTTAAGAGCAATTTTGAATTAAGGATCAACTGCAGTTTGAATGCAGGTAGACAATATCTGCCACTTGCTCCGCATCAGCCAAGCAAGTCACTTTGTAGATGATCAGGTTTGTCAAGCACAGTTTGCCCCTGCTGAGTCTGTGCTGGCTTTTCCCAATCATGTGCTTGATTTGATTTGTTGTAGCCCCAGGAAGGTTCATTCCATAACTTTCCCAGGGACAAGAGTCCCTGAAAGAGTTAAGACTGATGTGCCTATAGTTTCCTGGATCTTCCTTTAAGCCCTTCTTGTAGACAGGGGTGACCTTCACGTTTTTCCAGTCTTCTGGGATGTCCCCCATCTCCATAATCTTTGTGAAGTTATGGCCTTGCAATGACATCAGGCAGCTCTCTTCCATGCCCTTAGGTGGATATGGTCAGGACCCATCAATTTGTAGCGGTCAAGCTTCTAATAATAGTTCATATACCAGCTCTTCATTCACTGATGGTGAGTCTGTGTTTGCATCAACCTGTATTTGTGTTCCCAAGGCCTGGGGCTCAGCCATGCTCATAGAGACAGAGGCAAAGAAAGTGTTTAGAACCTCTGCCTTTCCAGCATTGATGGTGACCAATTCCCCTCTCCTCTTTAACAGTGGCCAATATTTTCCTTCTGTTTCTGCTTGGTAACTGTAACTGAAGACCTCTTTCTTTTAGTTTTTGACATCTATGGCCAATTTCAATTGGAGCTGAGCTATTGTTTTTCTGACTGCATCTCTGTCTGCACTGGCAATGCCCTTGTAGTTCTTGATGGATATTTGTCTGTGTTTCCATCTCTGATATGCTTCTCTTCTGGTTTTGAGCAAACTCAGAAGCTTGCTGTCAAGTCAAGGGAGTCTCTTGCTCCACAGCATGTTGTACCCATAAAGTCAGGCTTTGAGACTAACATATTCATATCGCTAACTTCAACCCTGATAGTCCACTCTGCACTGGCTGTGTTTGTAAATTCTTTCTTGGAGAGAGATGACTAGAGCTGTGCCCAGTACTCAGAGTATGAGCTAAGCCATCTATTACACATACAGTCCTGAAATAATTTCCATTGTTTATTCAAGAAAAAATCCATTATTTATATTCAACACTTACATTTATACACATCTCTAGAAATCATTTAAACCACTGCTGTGACCTCCCTCAAGTCCACATAGCCTCTGATCTCCCCCTGAACACCACCTTCTTTTGTAATAAACTAGGCTTTTCTTGGGTATCCTCATGGAACTGCATTGCCCCGAGCTGGATGTTAGCAGGAATTTACAGTTCGGTCACCCAGAGTCTGGATGTTTGGTATTCATGACATGGGAATGGCAGTGCACGGAGAGAAACATTCTGATTCAAGGCAGTTATTTCACATGGGCCTTGGAACTGGATGCTGAGAGGTGCTTCTCGGGCACGTGTCTCAATTCTTATGTAAAGGTCCCTCTCTTACACAATATTTAGACTGCTCTGAGCACTTTGCAGACCAAATTGAGGTGGTTGTTTGGATGTGATAAAAAAGACAGATACATTTGGTTTATAGGTGGAAAATGCAGCACTGAAATCTGTGCAAGGGAGTCTGCGTCAGAGCTGAGGTCCAAAGCCAAGGAACTGAAGTCCTGGGCTCATTCACTTAATTAAATTTCAAGCAAGCTCTGTCTGTCAGACTCCATTAATCAGCAAGAACCATCATGTTGCAGGGCTGGTCCTATGAGTATAGAGCTGACACAGTTAGGGGAGTTCTTGTTGAGCCTTGTGCAATGCTCTTGCTGTGTTACTGTCCCAGCTCCATTAAACTTGGTTGTTTTTCTTGTTAGAGCTTTGTTGGTATTCTGCTGCTTTGATATATCTCTTGTTATATATCTTGTTTGATATATCTCTTGTTAGTGTGCACTTCTGTAGTCTGGCAGAATTATGTGCAATGCAACTGCACTAGATAACTATTCCTGTGATCTGTGATGATTTTCCATCCCCTGCCAGCAATTTGCTCATTGTATATTATATTCAGCCAGAGGATTTCAGAGATCCATGGATTCTCAGATTATTTTCTAAAGGTTGAAAGGATTTTTCTCCTTGGCATTTTTTTCCTGTGTCTGTTTTGCACCTCTCATTCTGTCGTCTTGCTTTCAGGAAAGCAAATTTCAAAACCTTTTTCTGCTTGCCAGTTCAGAGAAACCAAACTGGTTATTGTAAAATAGTAAACAGCGGAGCTCAATTTGGAGGCTATGTAAATGTGAGCCTGAAACCCTGGCTGTGTTTTGAAGTCCATGGCAGAATTCCCACTGTTGTTAATGATTCTGCAAACACTGCCAGCGTTGCTGCTGGTGGTGCTGGTGCCTGCTTGTAACAGAGCGCAGCGATGTCAGCTTTGCATGGAGGGAAGACCGGAGCCTGCAGCTGAAAACTGTGAGCAATTGAAAGCATTCCTGAAATTGGTGAAGTGTTTCTGAGTCTGCCTTTATCATTAAGCTATTTTGAAGGGATTGGGTAGCTGAGATGGGGGCAGGGATGACTTTTTTGTGTTTGCACTTGAAGCTGATCTTGGATTTACCAAAGACAGTTCAGTGTTGGCAGGCAGTGGCCTGGCAGTGATGCATCTCACATGGTGTCTGGGTTTAACAGAAAAGGAGGGGTGGGGAAAGAATGGGAGAAAAGGGAGAAGAAAGGAAACTTCACCGAAGTTTTGACTGGAAACTGCCATTCTGGACACAAGCAACTGCTGAGAGGTTGAACTGTTCCACTTAGTGTGGATCAGCTGAATAGCAGCCAAAGCTTTTTTTCTGCCCTTTTCAGTTATTCATATCACTCCCACCATAACAGCCTCAAGGAGCTGCATTTTTTGTCTGTGTAAACCCAGAAGACAGTGTGTCTATTGACCCTCTTGCTGTTTCTGGAATGTGTCTTAGAAAATTGTTCTCAGCAAAATTATCCTTCATTCTTTTGAGGACTGGAGACTGAAATGGCAGAAAATGCACTTAAAAATTTCTCCTACTCTGAATCACCAGGTCTCTGATATCAGACTGGATTTTGGGGGGAAATGTGCATGCAAGGTACCTACGCAAAGGTATTTCTTAAATACTCATAAGAGGCAGCATGCAATGCAGAGAAGCTTGCTGACATTTACTCACACTTTCAGTACCCATCTTAAAGATGACTAGAGGACTGATTTCAGATCAATATATGAAGTTTTACTAGTCCTACATGTTTGCAAGGACTGTGGAGAATGAGGTGACCTTGTTCTTTCTTCCTTCCAAGAAAGGAGAGGAGCTTTTGTTGCATTCCATGTACCTAGCCTGGACATTTCTTACCATGGAGTATTCCAACAGACTGTAGAACATCTGGATCATTGTTTAATGTGTGGTGCTGGAAATGGGAGCTATGCTCAGTCATCCGTGCCCAGTTAAAGGAGAGTGTATTTTGACTGAAAGCTGCCTCACAGTATCATCCTCTTGTGTCTAAAGTCATGGTTTGGTTTAGAGACCAATTATTCCAAAGCCTTTCCCTCTGAAAAAAACCTGTTCAAAGCAAATAATTTAACATTAATTCTAAAAAGAAACCCAAAATTCCCTTCTCTGAAGCTCTTCGCCTGCGCAAGTGAGCAGGAAAGGTGGCAAAAACTGATTCTCTGGAAAGCTCAACTATAAATTACTCCTGAAATAGCTCCTGTGACTGTGCAGCTACAGGCCACTGCGTCCATTACTCTGAATGTGAAGCTTCACATCACCAACGCACTTTTATCATCCCGTCCCTCAGCAGAGTGCAGGAACCAAGCTATGAAATACAGCTCTGTTGCTGTTATCAGCATCACTTCAGTTTTAAGTGACATACTCAAATGAAGTCATAATAAAAAAATTAGCCCTTTTAAAAATATTTTTAGTTTAAGATCCAAATACCTCATTGGAAAAATATTTGAACTGTGTTTGAAGCTTGCCAAATGCATTAAGTGACCTGGAGAAACAAAGCATCACTGGGGCACGCATAGAAAAATTCTTGGGTTTGGAACATTCCCAACTTTCCTTACTCATTTAGGACCAGTTCGGATTGTTTTGGGAACCAAGCATCTACTCCTGTATACATTTAGCCCTGAGTTCCTTTGCTCATGTCCAGCCTAACAGCTTGCTCATGAATATGAACTCTGATGGCTTCATGTCTGCTGGGTCTGCCTGGAAGTGTGGAATAATGGATTTCTTGTTTTCCTGCTTCAACAATGGAGTCAAGGGACAAATTCCTGAGTTGCACTACCCCAGCTGTATGAGTGGGACTGGGGCTGGTGGCGAAGCTGGCTCAGACAATGGGTTGCTCTTAGGTAGATGAAGAGAATGGGCCTCACAAATGGATATTGATCTGTAGCAGCTGGGGCTTGAGGGAGGGACTGGGAGCTGAGCGTACACTACTCTTCAGCTGTCCACCTTGCCATGGCTTTGTGTTGCTGTTTGTGGTACAAGGGCTATCTTGATTTGTGCTCATTTAATGTAGCTGCCTATGAGTGTATGGGTGATAAAGCTTTATAGCTCTTGGGCAGAAAAAGGATTGATACGGCTTGCTGGAATTTCATTGCAGCACGTAAATATATCCTGAGGTGTTATATACATCCTTTACTGGACTTAGTGGGCAGTTTAAACTCCTGGGGAGCAAGCAAAGTCTTTTACTGAATTTATTTGGTTATAGTCAGCCTTTTCCATTTGGTGCTACTGTTTCATCTCCTGTTACACACTCAGTGCCCAGCATTTTCTCACTGTACATGAATTATTACCATAGAGAGAATATGAAGGGGGTCTAGGAAATTCCTTCCGTTGACTGTGCTTGCGAAAGAAAGAGCTGAATTGAGGTGAAATAAATTATTAGGTGAGTTGTGTGAGCCGGACAGATGGGAGTGAAGCCAATTTCTTTTCAAATTGAGATTCAAAACCTTCTGGCAGAATTTGTTGCCTTCCAGTTATAATTACTAAAATGTTCCATGATTTGGTATTTCGTGGATTTATTGTCAGGAAACTATTGTCTGCTTGGAACAGCTCAAGGACTAACCCCATTCTGAACTGGTTTTAATAGGAGCCCTCTTAAAATACGCTAAAATCATTTGGTTTCTCTGCAAAAAACCCAAATTAATGTAAATTAAATAAAACAAGCCTTTTCTTAAAGTGATTATTCCAAAATTGAGGAAGTGATTGGAACCCAACGCTTTCTGGACATTCACAATTCAAGGCTAGGTTGGCAATGGAGGTTGGGTGCCTGAAAAATGATTGTGAACTCTGGATACTTGAGATTTACAAAGCCAAGTCCTGGGCTCACATCAGTCAATGGGAGAGCTCTCATTGGAGCAAGCATTTGGTCCCCAGACATGGGGCACATGGAAAGGGAGCAGGGTGAGAGCACAGCTCCAGCTGGGTGAATGGGAAGTGGGAAAGAGGGGAGCTTCAGCCAGAGGATGAATATATAGGAAGGGAGGAGAAGGAAGAGTCACTGTATGAAGGCCAACAGCAAGGAAGTAAAAGGCAACTAAAATCAGCAGTGAGGGAATAAAGCTGGGCAGTAAAGCAGATAACAGAGGCCTTGGGAAGCAGAACTGAAAGGGGAGGAATCTGAAAATGTAAAAGGGTCACTCAGGGACAGATTGTTCCAGGGAAAGGAGTGAGGTTAATAGCCCAGTGCTCTGCTATGCTGGGTAGCAAATCATCCATGTGGGTAAAAATAGGGAGGGAGTCGTGCCTCAGCTGCTCCTCAGGCTCCCCTTTCCTTGTGTGCTCCATGCCAGCGCTATTCAAGGAAGTGTAAATCAAGGACTTTGTAGAGAGCACAGTGGGAGCCTGAGTTCAGGTGCTTTGTCCTGATTATGTGAAATGACACAAAACCATGGTGGTTTCTTGTCACTGACCTTCCCTCAAAATACTGCTAGGCAACAGGTAAGTAGTTTATTAACAAAAAGCAGATGCCTTCCAACAGGGCATATGGTGGAGCAAGACTTGTGTGCCTGTTAAGTGGGCTAGTAAAGGGGCAAACTTGTTTGTGTGTTACGTGCAGTGTGGACAGAGGCGGTTTGTGGAAACAGTGTGTTATAAACCAAGAAAAGAACAGCAGCAGTGTGCACACTGCAGGCTTATGCTTGACATAGCATCATAGAGTGGTTTGGGTTGGAAGGGACCTTAAAGATCATCCAGTTCCAGCCACCTGCCACAGGCAAGGGACTCATTCCACTGGACCAGGTTGCTTAAAGCCCCATCCAACCTGGCCTTGAACGTTGCCAGGGATGAGACTTAGATCAACTGCTTTAAAAATTCATGAGTAAACAAAAAGGCTGAACTGTTCAGAGACCCGTATGGTAATGTTCCTGTGCTGCCTACTGGTAAGGACAGTGAGATGAGGAGTAGCACAATGCAATCTCTTTCCATGTAGTATCAATTCTGTATTTCTTTTGGTATTTCTTTAGGCAAGACAGCAGGCCCAGCTGCGACATCAAATGGCAGAAGACAGCAAAGCAGAGTATTCTTCCACTCTACAGAAGTTCAACAGTGAGCAGCATGACCATTACTACACACACATACCACACATCTTCCAGGTAGGGGTCACTGGCACTGCTCATAAAGTAGCTCTTTTGATAAGAATAGAGGGGCATATTGCATATTGCTTCAATTCTGTGACCCTGTCTTTTCCTTTTTGGTGATTTTGGTCACTGTTAGCAAATTTTGCATGCAATTTGCCAACCCAAGAAATTGAGAGTTTGGTAGAATACATTGTCCCCCTTTTTTTAGACTAGATACCAATTAATCAGTAATAAATGAGGAAGGTGACATTGAATTAGCATGACAGATAACGATCATTTTTGGAATCCTCACAATCTTGCGCTGTTAAACTCATGTCCATGCAGCTGGGGAATGAGAGCATTATTTGCATTGTTGGGGCAGGCGTCAGCTGGGCATCATTACATCTATAAAGCCTCACAGCCCTTCATAACCTGGTGTTCAAATCAGACTTCACAGATGTTTAAATATAAACCAGTTCTGCAGTAGTGAATGTCAAAGGGTTTAATATTGATTATGTCTTAGTGGACCTAAAGAAAGACTGTAGAGAGAGAACAAAGCAATCACATTTACACTGACTGACAGTCTGAGTTTGTGCTTGTCTGAACCAAGGAAGATTAATGTGGTACAGCAGAAGTTCTATATGACTGTTCCATTGCAATGGTTCATGAGCATCAGAAGTGGAAAATACAACCTCTTTAAGGGAGAAAATGTCACATGCTTGTCATCTGATATCAAATGATTGATATTTGCATAGCAAATACAAGTTTTCTTATAACTGGAACTCCCTAGTTAAATGGACACCTTTTGCTTTGTGGTATTTTCAACCAAGTGTCTTGAGATAACAGCTGCTCTAGTTTGTTCTCAAGTATGTTTAAACCATCAACTTTAAAAGGATGCTGGGTAAAAAAAATTGGTTGAAACTGAAGTTAATCTTGATATTTAATCTGAATGAACTGTGATGTTTTAGAAAATACAAGAGATGGAGGAAAGAAGAATTGTGAGGATAGGTGAATCCATGAAAACTTTCGCAGAGGTCGACCGCCAAGTGATCCCTATCATTGGAAAGTGTCTGGATGAAATAACAAAGGCTGCAGAATCAATTGATCACAAGAATGTAAGTGTTTAGATTCTTGATTTTCATTTTTACTATTGATTACACGATATGGAGACTTAAATCCTGGGTCCAGGCTGCTGCACAGAAGCATTATAGTCATAGAACTAAAACAAAGCACAGCTTCTCATCCCAGGCTGCTTTGTCTGAGGCAGGATGTGTTTAGATCATTTCCCAGATCTGCTTCACGCTCAGAAATGCTTCTACTGCCGCGCTTTTTGTTTTTCCAACCTTTTTTTTTTTTATTTTCAGCAATATTTTTTCCTTTTACTGGGATAATTCCTTTTAGAAATGCTGTAATTGGAGAACAGGCTTCTGTGTAGAATAAGGAAGATGGTGGACATAATTCCAGATAACTAATCCTCAGTTCTTATTCAGAGGATTCTTTCTCTAATAGTCAGAAAACTGAATGTTGCAGAGCTGTCTTCATTCCAGTTAGGTTTATAATAGTGGAGGTATTTAAAGAATTGACTACATAAATTATTGCAAACAGCTCTCAAAATGTCTGCTTCACTGTAAGATCTCTTTGAAGAGTTGAGGTATGCTAGCAATCTGTAAATGAGCTCTCATAAATCTTGATTTGTGGACATCACTGTAGGAGTAAAAAGAAGCCTTCATGATAAAAAGGCTGATAAAGAGTTCAGTTGAGCTTCCTGATGTACAGTAACCAGAAGGGCAAATGTGTTTTCTATTTTGTTTTCAGAGTGATGTGCTCCCTTTGTAAATGAAGTCTCAGCTTGCTCTTTCGGCGCTTCTCACGGATCACATTAGTGCTTCAAATACAAACAGCATGTGTCTTGCTGGCTGTTCACATTTCCCATACGTCTCTTTCACTGGAATCTTTTCTGAGCTATTCAGTGCTCAGAGCCTGGAGACTGCCATTAATTGGCAGCATAGGCCTGAGCTGAAGTTCTGAAATGAATCCACTGCTTTCTGCTGAGCAATTGCTCTCACAGAGAGCAGCTTAGGAAAGTAAAGAATCTGAAAAGTACCCTTTCAGAATGGGAGAAGAGGATTTGGGGCACAGATTCCCTTGTTAGAATAGCATACACTTCTGGAGGTACAGCTTTTGGTGCTGAAATCATACTGGGGAGATTCCTATCTCTATACTATACCTATATACCTATACCTATACTCTACTTGAATCTTCAAGTGAGCTCTTAGCAAACCACACAAGGCTTAAGCTGGGTGGTTGAATCACTGTGAATTTTATGTTCCAGTTAGTCTCTCGTGCACACAGACAAGTCAGATTGATGCCTCTTGTGCACCAGTATGACAGTCGAATACGGTGCCTTTGAGCGTTGTGTGTAAACATTGTGTATAAACACCCTGGTAAGAAAAATGTATTTAACCAAGCATGTTATATCTGAACAATTACAAAAGGTTTAGAAGGCTTTGGGTTGAAAACAGTTCTGTTTATAAAGGGTTATGGTTTTTTAAATATTATCAGGGATTACTTTTTTCATCTCCAGAGCAGGAGGTCCTTCTGCTTTATAAAGGTGGTCATAGGTGTGCGCAGCAATTTAAAAGCTGCGTTTTGTATCTTTACATCTAACATGCTGCTTTTGCCACCAATGCACAGTGTTCCAGCAGACCTTTCCCATCTCACCCGTTAACGTCTGAAGAGGCAAGTTTGGGCTCTCTCAGGCTCCCATCAGGAAAGTTTCTCGTTTTCCTAGAAAGATTCAAATTGGAGGTTGTCTCCTTTACTCACTCTTCTTTTCAAACTTGAGAAGCTTTGCCTAGGAAAATCAACTCGATCTGTGCTTTAGTCAGCCTTGAAAATGAGGTCAGATTCCAGGAAAGTTGAATTCAAGGACAGCTGGTGATAATACAGCCAGTACAATGGTGAGCAAAACCAAGAGCCTGCTGAGCAGGAAAAGCTTTGTGTGAAACTCTGGCCCACACAAACATGTGTTTCCCAGCTGGGAGGAGATCTCAGGATCTGGTAATCATAAACAAAAGTACAGTATCACCAAATTGGCAATGTATAAGGTCTGACACTGTGACACTGACAGAAGGCAGCAGTGCATTTGGAGTTCTTATTTAGCTGTTGGTATCCTTTGGTTTTATTTTCCCTTTTTTCTACCCAGCTCTCACATACAGAGCTACTGAAGAAGGGGGGAGATTCAATGAAAACTCTGCTCTTTGTGCAGTAAATTTAGTTCAGACACCAGGACATTAAATGGAACAACCACAACTAATATAGACTTAATGGTAAGAAAGGAAAAGTAAGAAATTGGAGGAAACGCCAATTCCAGTAACCTACCTCATGTACCAAATGTCAACTCTGGATGAAACGATGTAAGAAACCTCAAGTTCTGCAGTGTTTTTTACTGTCAGCAGACTATTACCAGCTGATGGCAAAGCATTAACTGTTTAAAAAGGAAAATAAGAGCAGCAGAACTTTGCATTTCATGCAGGTATTATGGAGCTTTTTGAGAATAAGTTTTCAGCTTTGGGTAGGTTTATTACAAGCACTTGTCTATGAAGGTATGGGGTTCCAGTGATACCTGTGAACCACTGTGATTTCTAGCATGAGAATTGTGTTGTACAATAGCAAGGCAGGATGTATTTTTATAGGGGCTTTGAAACTGTGGAAGTGCAGGCTGCTAAATAGGCTTCCTTTCCATGGTCAGCTCTGCGTTCCCTCCATCTGTAGGTGCTGTGGAATTCTGGAAGATCACTTTTCTTCAGGGCCCCTCTTCCATTGGATAGTGTAAGAATCAGAATGATCTATGGGACAGATTTAATACTTCTGCAGCTTAAATATTACAGAGCCTCATGTCTGCTTCAAAACAGCCCATCTTTCAGGCTTAGTAACTGAATTTGCAACTGTGTTAATAGGATTGCCTTATGCTCTCACTGAAATGTATAGAATTCCCACTAACAGTAATAAAACTGTCTGGATTTAGCTGGGAATACTGGTTAGCCCTGCATTTTTAATGCCATTATAAATATGCCTCTTTTTCCTGTCCTGATCTAACAGCTCTGACAGCCCAGAGGTCATGTTGCAAGGGTAAGCTGTAGTGACTGCTGGGTGAACCTGTGCAGAAGGCTCTAGCAGCAGATAAAATTAATTTGTTATGGACTTCCTTTGTTATGGAACTCCTGTTATGGAGTTCCTGTTATGACATTATCTCTGTGATATATGGAGTGTGCTGGTTATTTTTAACTCCATTGTAGTGGAAGGATGTTTTGGCTAAATGGAAGGAACACTAAAATTAAGAGGAAAAAAATGAAAAGCTCCATAGGATAAAATACCAATAGGGTATTTAATATAACCTAGTGTATGATTATAGTTCCTTCCTTCTTCAGCGTGCTTTCATGGCTGTTATTAAAAATCTCCAAATGTTTAGATCTCAGGAAGTTTTAATGTCAAACTAGGATGAAATAATGGAAAGTGTTGTTCTACCTCCCTAGAAGCTGTGTATGAGTTTCACAGCGCGCTTGACAGGTTGAGGATCTTAAACCTTCATTTCCTTCATAATCCCATGAAGACTTTGGCAAAGCTTTTGGTGTATCTGTGCTTTGCTCAATGGAGTCTGGCCTCTGGATATGTTTATATCCCACTAGATTTCTCATGAATAGTGTTTTACCTACGGCCATAAGCAGAATCTGTGAGATGCCCTCAAAGAAACAAGCTCATCTTTTTGTCTGAACAGGATGGTGATGCTGCTCTAGAGATTTGTGTGCTGTGGCACGGCTTCTCTAATGATCTTGAAAGTAAACTGTTAGAGCTGTACAACATAAAAAGCTCTCTTCCCAAGAAGTCAGGTAGATGAGAAGTGTATTATATTTGGTGAGTCCATTAGACTTAGATGCATTTGGCAAGCTGAGGTCTGAATTTGAGTTCATGTGTAATTGTTTGTAGACCTCAAAAGTGCTGTGCATTGTTCTTGCCTTGATTTACTTTTTCTTTTTTCCCTGTCAAAAAAAGGAGCAAAGCCACCATACACAGTGTACATCTCTAGTATGTGTCTGGCTTGCATCTAGCACTCCTGGTAGGTGCCAAAGGGAACATGGCTTTACTGACAGTGCTGGAGTTCCAAGGTGTCTGGCGGCTTGAATGACCTTGGACTGCTCAGTTGTTAGGTGAAGTTTGTGAGAGAAACTCCTGCCATTAACTGCAGCTGAGTTCACAAGCACCAGCTTGTCACCCTGTTGGCAGTATGATCACTCAGGAGCTGCTTCATATAGGAGTATTGATTGGGATTTTCCACTGGTTTGCTTACAGCCGTTCTATACCTTAAATCTTTGTTGTGAGTCACTTAAGCTTTATCTGTTCAGTTTCTGCAGTGTGATTTCATTTCTAGTCAATAAAGTTCATAATAAGCTTTTAGTAATTTTGAGCAGTAGGAATGAAAAAAGCCTTTAAAGCCATTTGTGTCAGAATTTTTGTGTTTGTGTTGGAAATGAAACAATTGCTGGGTTGTGGTCAGTCTCAGGGGTTGTACAGCTCAGTGGAAGGTTGGAGTGAGGAGACCTGAGTTTACTCTTCCTAAGCATCACCCTTATTTAACTCCGATGACCTGTCTTTAATGATAGTTATGTATTATGTATTTTCCTACATAGACCATAGTCCTCTGCTTTTTGTATGTTGGCATTTTGAGTAATGACTGATCCCAGCAAAGCTTTGCAAAATGGATTAGAGTTTCATAATGGGAGTGATGGACTACCTTAGACTAAAGCTCACCTGCTTTACTTCCATGGATAGTTGTTGATTTAGAGATCTGTTATGAAACTGAGCTTGCAGCCGTTTATGTTCTGATTAGCATAGGTTGGAAACTGTCTGGGGTAGTGGTTGTGTTCTTGACTGCACCTCTCACTTTATTATCTGGGAGTGTTAAATGTTACACATTGGGGTGCCTTGCTTTGGTAGGATGCTGTGCTCTGCCTGGGTTAGCTTTTTTAAAGCACATCATAGTAGTCAAAATAGGTCCAAGAAAAGTGCTCTGATCTTGGAGCAGAAGATGGAGAGCCTTGTATTGATCCTGGGCTCCAGGAGTAAGACTGATCACTGTGAGGACCGCTTCCTGCACAAACTTTCTTGTCCTTGCACTGTTTCTCTGTGCCACCAATGTGATGACAGCACTCACCTGAGATGCTCACACTTGTTCTCGATCTGTCCCGTTCCAGGATTCCCAGCTGGTAATAGAAGCCTTTAAATCAGGGTTTGAGCCCCCAGGAGACGTTGACTTTGAGGATTTCACGCAGCCAATGAAGCGGACTGTCTCGGAATCCAGCCTTTCCAACTCCAGAGCGGATGGGAAGTCTGAGCCCAAGTTTGGTGGCAAATCCAAGGGCAAGTTATGGCCATTCATCAAGAAAAATAAGGTACTGAACTGCAAACCTGAGCTTGATACTAGTATGTGTATAGTCAATAACTTCTGTCTTGTGAAGTAACCCTGGCAATTATGTTTTTAAAGAGAATTTTAGACTCAGAAAGTAAATAACTGATGTTTTAGTGTGGTGTTTGCTGTAGTCTCTGGTTTCTTTATATCTTTAATTTTTTTCTTCTTGCAGAATTTCTTTAATTATGTTGCCATTTTTATATTAATTTAACTTTAGTTGTCACGTCTCTGCCATGGTCCATTTCTGTTCCTAACTTGGAGAAGGACTTGTATACCACTTACCTAGTGCCATGTGTGCCGAACTAACCTTGTTTTGGGAAGCTTTAATGTGGCATTACTGTTTTGACACTTCTGAAACTCTCCTTGGCTTTCCATTTGTGTTATCTTTTCAGTCTGTGCACTGGGTTCAGTTGGGTGGCTGGGAACAAGGAATTGCTACAATTTGTTCTTAAGCACAACTAATGGAGCATAACTAAACTGAGCAGTTGACTTTTTAAAAGACCATATTAACTTATGTATCCATTAAACCTTTTTCATTTCACTGTCATATTTTACACCATTATGCATGGCAGCATTTATCTGGGGTTACCAGAACCTGTCAGGGTGAATGGACCAAATCAGTTTTCAAGTAACACTGATGGAAGCCCAGAGTAGCTTCATTGTTTGGATCTCACCCTTGCTCTGAGCCTTACCAAACCACTTCTGATTATGGTCAAAAAGTCTACCTGTTCGAATGGGTCATTCCTGTTGTACTGGTATAAGAGAGAACTCTGCTTTCTGGGGCTTACATCAGTGTAGCCAGAACCAAAACCCAGGACTAACTCCTGAGCAAATTCATAGAATCATTTGTGGAGTGTGATGCACATTGCTGAGGTATGATTTGGAAGCAGGAAGGAATGTGGTTTGTTGTTTTCCAGATAATAGAAACGCTACTGGGCACTAAGGTACCTTCCTTATCTGATCCATTTAAATTCAGGTATTTGAAAGCTCTATCCATATGCATTATTCTGAGCTGTCCACAGAGCAGAACAGGGCAATTTATGGGGATAGCACTGCATGGAAGAGTCTGCATGAGCTTCCTGTTAAAATACTTCTGCATTACTTTTCTGTTGCATCACTTACTAAAACTTTCATTTACCGCATTCTTCATTTAACACAACTTTAAATACTGCTTTCCCCCCTCTTTTGAACCATGGCCTTTAAAATTTAATTATTTGATTGTTTTTTTTCTCTGGATTTCAAATATTGGTTTTGATGCTTATTTTCGTTTTGTGTTTTATCCTTTTATTTTGGTTTTTATTCTATCACTTCTCCATCTCTTATACGTAGCTTATGTCCCTTTTAACATCCCCCCATCAGCCCCCTCCTCCTCCCCCTGCCTCTGCCTCACCCTCTGCTGTTCCCAACGGCCCCCAGTCTCCCAAGCAGCAAAAGGAACCCCTCTCCCATCGCTTCAACGAGTTCATGACCTCCAAACCCAAAATCCACTGCTTCAGGAGCCTAAAGCGCGGGGTAAGTTCTCCTCTGGATACCTCTCTCTCTCTTTTTCTTTCTCCTTTCTTTCTTTCTTGCGCTTTTATTGCACGTTCTGTTATGTAAAAACTTGTTTTGTTTTGTGAATGAATCTGTTGTGTTTTTATCATAACATGCAGACAAATCCAAGAAACCCCAACCTATAAAGCCATCTTTAGTCAAAACCCCCACAATGAAACCACAAAAAGTACAGTTGCTGATGGAAATCACCCAGTCAGGTTTTTGGAGTAAGAGGGATTGTCCAAAGTATAGAAGGAAGAGTTAAACATTAAATGATGTTCATACAGAAGTCAAAGTCATTAATTTGGTAGACCTGTGTGTGTCTGGCAGAGTAGGTGTGGAGGAGCAGCATTCTGAGGTTTACTCTCATCCTGATGCTGGATGTTGTCTGCCTTAATGTGAGAAGTTTCCTCTTTGCAGGGTGGATTCAGAAGAGTAAGAGTAAATGAGGAAATAATTCTTCCACCTGCAGTTGGTGCAAATTCAGGCATTTCCCTGAAATGAGCTGACACCTCTTGCTGCAGCAGTAGGAAGATGACTCCCCTGTATTTTATGGTCATGTATGCTTCTGTGAGCAACTTCTGATCCAGACAGTTGTGTCAGCTCGTGCTTCAAGTGCTGCAGTGTTAGCTTGCTTAGTCAGTTTGAGTCTTATGCTAGGATATGAAAGATGAACTGATTCTAGGTGATAATAAATTGTTCATATGGTACATGTGTGGTGTAACCCATGTCTACATGCGGGTGGAGATTGGGGGACCAAATTTAATGTTCCCTGAAGCTACCTCCATTGCAGTTGGCTCTAAATCTTCGGGGCTGGCACTTCTCAAGGACCTTAAGCACATCCTGTAGCATGAAGTTTCAACAAGAAAGGAAGGTTGGAGTTGATTCCTGTAGAGAACCAAAGATATCCTGCTTCTCAGCAACTGTTGTCTGCCTTTGGGCCTCCTTGAGCAGACAGTGGGTTAAACAGTTTCTAAAGTGCCCACAGAAAAGCTGAATACCTGCCATGCTCTTTAACTCTTTTTCTAACTGGTTTTAAATGCCTTTTTTTTCCCCCACAGTTTTTATTCTCCACACTTTGACTACCAATGAAATATCTTTGCTGAAGTGCAAAGTTGAAAACCTTGTAATAGCTGCAGACAGTGGAGGAAAGCCATTACCTGAGAGTCTGATAAACTTTGTGATGAATCATAGCAAAGCCAGGGGAAAAAGGTCAAGTTCCATGGTCCTTCCCCATGCACATCAGCATGCAGAATTGTAGGTCAGAACGTACTTGTTCTGGGTATTTTCCATTAAGTCCACAGACTTTTTGTTAGTTTCTGAACCAACTTTCACTTCCCAGTGCTACAAGGCACACAGTTTGTTATGTTCGGTGTGCAAAACCTTCATTGGTCTAGGCAAGCTTCAAACCATAGCTGAGATGTTCTGAGGGAATCGGGGTTTGGGTTTTTGTTTAGGCATCGTACAATGCAAAGAAGCTGAAAGCCTCTGTGGCTGACCTTGGGGATTCACCTGGGTCTAGATCAGCATCTTGTGACACATCACCACTGGTCTAAATTCAATGTCCCTGTCTCCTTTGCAAGTGATAGCATAGGAAATGTGGCCTCAGTTTTCCTGGGTCAGCTGCTCTGTTCCTGTTGCTGACAGCAGCTGTGGCTATGTGGGTAAACCCATGTTGAAGTGTTTGTGTTGAATTCATTGTTCTCTGTGGCCATCTTCATAAGCAGTAAGGAAAATGGCAGGTTCCTGAGATAAAATATTCTGATTTTCAAACAAAAAGATGACTTCTATCTTCCCAGAAGCTTGCACATTGTGCACATGCACCATAAAAAAGTGCTGGCATAGCAGGGCTTTGACTCCTGGGTTAAGGTCCTTAGAATTATTTCCTCCTATAAAAAATTACAGGAAGGAGGCACAAGTGTTCAGTGTTTTAGAAGGTTTTTCAGAGCAGACACTAACAGCAAGGAAGTGACTACTTTAAAAGGCCCAAATTCTGCTCCAGGGACTGCACTGACATTTAGCACTGGAGTTGCATAAAAGTAGAGCTGATTTCAGTGGGGAACTGCAGTGGTTAGTTACAAAGAATTGAGAATACTGCTGTAAACAACATTGCCTCATCTGGTTACAGACAGTACATGGAAAAAAGATGTTTTCTATTGAGTGGTTTTCCGTTGTTTCTGAGGGAATTGCCATTTAATGGGACTTTCAGAACCTGAAACCATCCCATTTCATTGGGGAAGCGGGAAGTTTCTGAGTTGTCCAAAGGCAGGTTCTTAAGTGTACCTCCTTCCCTCAGCTGCAGTTTGGCTCAGAGCATCTTCTCTCAGTGGCTTTTATGGGGGAGACAAGTCTTTCAGTTCTGCTTCTGCAGCAGCAGACCTGGAGGATGTGCAGGTAGTGGCTGTCTTGGTGGGCACATGGCACTTGGAGAGAAGGGCAGTGCTGAAGGTGAGGGCTTGTGTTGTGATCTGGTGCTCCAGCAGTGCCATTCACAGGGCAGAATATTAAAGAGAGTGGTGGGTATTTCAGCCTTGGTTTGAAAACACTAGTTTGCAGATCCATGGGCACTTCACAAGCGTGTGTTTCAAATGCACAAATTCTGATTTAGTGAGTATTTGGCCATAAAAGCAATTATAACTATTTGCTTTTATTATTTCCTGAAGAAAGGCCATTGTTTTACTTATTAACTATCTGAGAAGTCCAGGCAAGTCTTAAGTTCTGCATACCCATATAGGTCTGAAAGGTGAGATAATGACAACAATTTCCTATAGTCTTCTCTGGAATCCCTCAAATTTCTGCTGGGAAGTTCATTGAAAATGTGCAAGGAGAAGCTATTGCTAAATCTTCATTTAAACCTTTCACTATGATCTCTTTCTAGTTCATTTCCTTCCCCTGCTAGTTACCAGGATGTTTGTATGTAAATACTTTTCCTGCCTGACTCATCCTATGGAGTTGGAGCACAGTGTTCAGATGGTCTCTTTTTTCCAAAGGGGTGAGTTAAGTCCACTTGGTTCATCTAGAAATACAGAGTAGGAGAGGCTGCACAGCTCTGGCAGCCTGCTCTGTCTGATTTGACAACGTGTCAAGTTCCCATTTCAGAGGTCCTTTGTGATTTGTGTCATACAAATGGTCAGACTAAAAGATCATGAATGTGCCATATGACTGTTAAAAATGAAGTAATTCTAACCAGTTAAAAATATAAATCAAGAATCACTTCCAAATCCTGTGAATTTATCAGATGAAAAAGGAGTGGTTGGCATTTGTTTCAGCTGAGGTGTCTGATACATCCTGCTTGATACTCAGCACAGCTAGACAATACTGTTAGTTCTGCTTTTACCAAATTAAGTTTTATGAGATTCCATTTTCTCAGTTCTTTACCATCCCCCTGTCAAATCCAAAAGCATCTGAATTCTGCTCAGGAGCACGACCAGTAATGTTATAAATACTGGATTGTGATGTTACCAAAGAAATGAGGAGGACATAGAGGAGAAACTGTCCTCTGCATGGAAGAACATTTGCTCTGTACAGCAGTACATCAGTGAAGTGGCTCTTGGAAAGATCATGCGGGGAGCTAGGAGGACAGCACAGAGTAATGGAGCTTTGGACACTGAATAATCTCATTTGCTCAGAATACTTTGTGCACTGCTGGTTTTGTTCAGAGGCAAAATTCCCCTCCAGGCAGGCACCTTGCAGGAAAGGTGTCCACAAGGCATTCAAAGTAGGATTCAACCAAGTTGTGCAGCGGGTCCCCCTTGGCTTTGTTGGTGACTGAACTCTTCGCTCCTACAGAAGCAGAAAACCAGAGAAAAACTGGACCATTTTTTCACACTGGTTTAAGGAATAAGTGAATGAGCTATTTAATGTGAACAAGTGCAGTAGATACTAAGAGCTTACCTGGATAAATACCAGCAGCAGAACTGCACGCTGTAATTGATCCTTGAAACATGATGAGTGAATGGATTCCCATGACATCTTTGAGTTCAGAACGTGTCTGAAGATGACAGTATGTTTTAGTAATTTCCTTATAAAATATCAGCTTAGCATCTAACGTTGCATTTGGAAAGAGAAGTTACGAAGCTGAAGTGGAAAAATCACTGGTGCCTGTTGAAATGAATTATATAATTAGTAATGATCCGTCCTGTGCCTGCTCTGGTTTTAATTTGGCTTCCAAACCAAAACTCCAATGAATCTTGTTTTCATGGAAGGAAGCAGATGCTTGAGCAATTTACAACAGATGCAAGGTTAGTGTAGAGGTGCCAATACCGGTATCAGTGGTCACTGCCAATATGAAATCCTAGTCTGTTAAAAATAAATAATAAATAACAATTTTAACATACTTAGGTGCTGACTCCTGGCAGTGTCTCTGGTTTTCTAATCACATTTTTTGTATTCCCCTCAAAGCTGCTTTCTTCTAAGCCCAACAGCAGAAATGTCCATTATAGAGAACACCTTGAAACTGTTACAGCACTTATCATGCATCAGAAATAAAAGGGGAACAAAAAAAGTCTTTTACAGTTTCTGTGAGTGCTGTTTCTAATAGCTCTTCAAAAAGGCAGAATAAAATAGTGTAACACTTCTGTCTCTTCAGGGAAGTTAAAGTCAAGAAATGAGGAACCACTTACATAAGTTATAATCTCATTTATGCTTGCTCTGCTTTTTCTAATTCCTTTTTCAAGGACAAAAAAACCCCCTCTGTATTCTGCTAGTTGATATTAATTTTGTGTTCTTTTGGTTCATTGCTATAGTGGCAGTAACATCAAAGAGCAGTACTTCTGAACTAACAAAATCCAGAGCTAGAACTTACCTGTGAACTATTGTGTGTGATATGATGTGTCCTTTTCTGCCTCACGTCAGAGACTGGGTTGTGATTAAACAGAGTGGATGGGTCTGGGAGCTGAGATGCGGGTATTACTGCCATTAACCAAGTCCCAGCTTCCAGATGGTTCCATAAGGGACATGGAGGAACTTTTGTGGTTTCCTTTTTAGTGGAAGTTGTTGACTTCATTAAAACATGATTTTATTTCCATTGCTCCAGTTAATGTTTTCCCTTGCCATCCCATCTGTGCCGCGCTCTGCAGTCTTCTCCCTCCATGCTCAGCTGTTGGTCTGCCTGAGTGATCACAACTTTGCAGAAGCAGCAAACAAACTACCTCCCTCATATCTGCTCTCTTCCCTGCCCCTGGGAATACTTGTTAGTCTCACCTAAGCCTATGTATCTGTGCCAAGACCAAGAGTTTTTGGTGGGGGTGTCATTAAATAGAGATGCTTTCTGACTTGTGTGTTTAAGCCAGTCTAAAATCACTGTATCTTCTGATTTTTGTGAGAATGCTAAACTCTTAATATCTAAGAAGTTCCACTTTGCACTTAAAGGTTTGTTAAGGGCCAAAGCTGTCTTTTGCTGTAGAAGCAGTAAACGCAGAGGTGCTGTACTCGTCTCCAGTGTAACGGATGTGTGTTTTCTCTTGCTGACTCACCAGCAGACACAGTCTTTGTATATTCACAAAGAGCTCATGAAGAGGACTTTAGGGACACCCACGTGTGCCATTGAGGCTAGGGAATATGTTGTAAGTCCACGGATGGTGTGATCAGCCCATACAGTTGCTACACAGTCACTAACCCCACTTACAACGCCCTTAGAGTGTGCTGTGGAAATGCGCTTGGTAAAAGATAAAAGGAGAATTTGGCAAGAGGCAGGTGGCAGCTTCACTGTGTTACGTGCAGGAAAGATACGTCTGCTATTCCCAGAAATGCTGAAATTGGCCAAAGTCAAGTAGCTGGACCTGTGCAATTCGGAGTAATTACTGCAAACAGGTTCCAGGCCTTTATTCCAAGTTATTTCATGAATGCAGTTGAGCACCACGAACCAGCCCCTGATTGACAGCAGTGCAGTGATGCTGCCGTGGTCATGGAGCTTTTGGGACTTCCCTTGAACTCTCTAACGATGACAGTTCATGGAATCAAGATGTGTGACCTCTAAAGCAGAACATGGGGAGATTTTTACAGGACCACTAAGAAAATTACCTCTTGGTTGTGTGGAAGTCCAGTGGTTGGTTTCAGCCCGTTTTCTGTAAGTGAGGTTAGTGTCCGTGACTGTCCAATAACACATGGTCTTGCTGGCTTTCATGCTCTCTCATGTGTTATTGAAGCTTGTGGCTCTTAGGCTCATTTTTTCCCTTCAAGACTAAGCTAGACTTGTTTTAAATTGACAGCTTGAAATGGATTTGTTCCTTTTGAAGAAATGTGACTTATTTGATCATCTGGGGGGAAAATACCCCTGCTCTCCCAGGAGCTGTGAGGAAGTTTCTGGCTGTGAAAACCCAACAGAATGGGCCAAAGTAGTTCCTTAGTGTGTAACGCAGATTTATTTTCAGTCTGCTTCTACTCGTTTCTAGAAACTGAATCACTGTCATGTAAATTCTAAATACATTTCAGAGATGGAGCACTGCGAATATGACTTATTTCAGCATTTCATTGTTTCCAGTCTACGATCTGCTTTGTTATTTGTACTGGTTATAACAATCCCTGATGTTACCATTTGGAAATGCTATTAATAAGTTCTCTATTTTTGTCATACTTAACAGCGTAAGAATTCGGCATAGAGTGTCTATAATCCCTTTCAAATTTGCTGAATTTACAGCAAAAGAATAGTCTTGATGCAATGATTCTTTGCGGTAATGTAGTGCCTTTAGAGTGAGTAGTGTTTAGCAACTAGCGCATGTAGCATACATTTGTGCCTTTTATAGAGTGCTTCATAGGTCAATATTTATTCTGCACCGTGAGTCTTGTCTGTCTGTATGTACAAGGATCTCAGTTTGTGCTGATCATGTCTATGCTAAAGTTCACAGGAGTGCCAAAGCAATTACACAAACTAAGAAGCTGCTGATGCTGAATTTCTTCAGCTGCCTCTTTTAGATCATTCTTTCTCCTTCCATATATATGATTATTCTCTCAAATGATTCGGGTTTGTTTGGCTTTTATAATGGCCTCTTAGCTGCAAGAGTGAATTTCTTCAGTGCCCTGTCATTATTAGCATGTGTTTACTTCCTAATGGACTGAACTTCAGAGGGAAGTTTAACCGCTGCGTTGCCACTGAGCACACCAGCTCAAATTCCAGCAGTGTTTCAAGGCCATTTCTGTTCCTTGAGTGGTTGACATTGCAGCTGTACAAAGTGCAGGAACTGATGGGAATTGTTGTGTGTTAAAAATGCATATTTCTCGAATCACGCTGACAAAACCACTGTAGGTGTGGAGCCACCTTCATTGATTTTCAGTCCAAACCTAATGGGCCGAGCTTCTGCTAAAAATTGACCATTCGAGAGCGCCATACCAAGGAGCTGTTGGTAGCTCTTGGATGGAAATTGATTCTGAAGCCATACAGCACAGATCATTGCCTGGAGTGAGAGGCAGTTTCCAACTTCTACATTTGTACTGTCTTTAATGCCAATCAAGTGCATTTTATGCACTTACAAGTTCCTTGTGTTCCAGCATTTCACAACCATCCCTCAAAGAGCTGGTAGGACAGACACAGTGCGGATTGCTGGAGGAGGAGGCTGGATTCTGCCTTTAAAGTCTGACTTTCTATCTTGAACAGCAGCTTACCTTGTGCTTCATGGTGTGGAACAGAAGAGCACACTGTTAGTGTCCCTATCTCAAAACACCTCTTGAATTGCAGCTGTCAAAACATCTTGCAACACTGGAAAAGGCTTTGGTAACCTCAGTGGTCAGCTGCATGTGTTCACCCACATCAGCAGGTTTGTGAGGCCTCTACCACTGAGCGCTGTATGTGCAAGTGATGTATGGCAGAGGCAGTCATGCTGCTGCAGAGGCTCTGTGAGCTTGCACTTCTATTTAGCTTTACATTCCCAGAGTAACCAGAAGATAATGTGTTGGCTCTGCACCAGAAAATGTGGTACCTCTTGTGGAATTGGATCATGTATATCATTTAAGGAGCCTGAAGAATGTTTTAGCATGCTGTCATAGAATCGATCTGGTGTAAAGAGAAAAGGTTTAGGGTTTTTTTTCCCCTCCTCCTTGGTTGTGACCTTGTCTGTCTGTATGGCCAAAGTACGTTTGAGTATTTGCTTTTAACTGCTCAAAACCACGGCAGCCTGGACAACACTGGGATCAACAGGGGTGTTTCAGGGATGTTGTCCTTTGCAGATAGACCTGAGAGCTGGGAAATCACTGGAGATCCCACTGTGATTCTGCTGCTGGAGGCCGAGTGATGTACCTTACCTCTTCCTTTTTTTAGGTGTTATCTCCCTTCTCTTGAGCCCTTGCATAAAGTGGCTGATGCTTGTGACTGCATTTCAGCACAGTTTTGGTCTAAAGTGGGTTGTAGAGATTTGCAAGG
Organism: Agapornis roseicollis; assembly: GCA_002631895.1. Taxonomy (NCBI): domain Eukaryota; kingdom Metazoa; phylum Chordata; class Aves; order Psittaciformes; family Psittacidae; genus Agapornis; species Agapornis roseicollis. The sequence continues at coordinate 72,975 of NDXB01009666.1, forward strand.
TCCACTTTTCCACTGTAATGACGTAAATCTGTTGTAGCTGAGGCAATCACTCCAGGCCAGTTTTTCACTCCTAAAGCACATGCGTAGAGGTACAATGCTTTTCCATTTCTGGTTCTGGTGAGGAAACGGCAGCTGACTGCTAACACTTGTGAACTTTTGCACAGATCTGTTAGTGTTACCCATTTTGCCTTCCAACAGCAAGGGGATCATGTGTCATTTTATTGTAACATCAGTCTCCAAAAGTTCCTCTTCTACTGATGCATTGTTGTTTTTTCTCTTTCTCCCCCCCCCTACCCTGTTATCTCTCCAATTTTTACATGAAGCTTTCTCTCAAGCTGGTAAGCACATTTACAGCATGCCTGTCCTGTGTTTTAATCACCATTTCCTGTGTGTGTTCTAATGTGCACTGTGCCACAATGTGACATGACACTGAAATTAACTGTGAAATTTGTTTCTTCTTTGTGTTTGCCTTTTTGGTTTTGTTTGGATATTTATCAGATAAATTTGAATACACAGGTCTGGAGTCTAATAGAGGTGATCAGAATTCAGTCTTTCTAATGAGCTGCTAAAAATTAACTCTAATATATAGTTTAGTTTTCACTTTTATAATCTAGGGCTATGAAAATGTAGAAGAACAGGATCAGGTGATTCTGTTACTGTATAAACACACATTAAAACATTTAAAGGAAAACAACACACAAAGGTCTCTGTGCTTGCTGGAGCTCTTCCAGAGAGAAACGCGTGTCTTTGTGTAACAGAGCTGCAAAGTTTGTTTTCCATGTCCAGGTATTACTGGAAATGTACATTATTACCACCTACATTTTACAGCCCTATGTAGTCCTTCAGAACAACTAATAATGATATTAATTAAAGTTCTGTAAACCTTAACCAACAAGGTTAACTCAGACTGATTTGAATTCACAAATGGAGATACATATATGTATATATGTATGAATCCTAAATTCTGTCTTGGATGCAGCTGGGGAAGTTTCTTTGAACTACGGTAAGATAACACATTACTGAATCAGAAAGGGAAGGGGTGGGCATATTTGGGAAAGCAGATTATGTGCTGAACTTCATACATAAGGTACTGAATTGCTTGAGATACTCCACACTGACAGCTTGTCTACATTCCTTTGTCCTTTGAAAAGGCAGCCACAAGGAGAATGTGACTGGTTTGCTGACTCCCTTCATGCGAGCATGCAGGAGCCACCAGTTGCATGTTTTTCAGGGTATCTGCAGTAGTGCCTTAACTGCATTAGCTTGAAAGTTTCCTTATTCCTCACCACTTAGTGCCTTTAGGTGCTCACTTCCCCCTACTTACACGTTCTTGAATACATCATTGTGGAACTGATCTGTTCATAGCAGCTTATTCTGAGGAAACATGTAGGGCATATATGTAGCTCTGGAGGTTCAGGTCCTGCTGCTGCTCTATCAACACAATGACTTGCTTGAGCTTGAATAGCCATGTTGCTTCTCACTGAAGATGTGTGGTAGGTCTGAGGAATGATGGAAGTGTCCAGCTCACTGCCAAGCCTTGTTCTTTTGGTTGCTGCCAAGCCACTGTCCTAGTAGTACAACGTATTTATACCAGGGGTTTCCATTTGTGTTTTCTGGTCACAGTGCTGGTGTGTTGGGTATCTGAGCTAAGCCTTTACGTAGGAATAAATAATCCCCAAATAAATGGGTGACCTGGCTTTCCTCAAGAACTGCACAAATGAGAGGCGTGCAGACAGGGATGAGACCAACGTGCACCTCAGACAGAGGAAATCTGCTTCCCCTGTGATCTCCTCTCAGATCCTAGCTGTGAAAGAGCCAAACCTGGGGCTGATGAGCCTTGTGTTCTCCCCATGTGTAGCTTCAGTCTGGAAACTGGTCCTAACATGACCTCTCTTTTCACAGTCCTTCATCTTGGAACAATTGCATTCTAAATCCCAGGATTAGGCAAGGAAATCTATTGAGACTGGCTCTGCTGGTCCTATGATAGCACATCAAAAATAGCACAGATTTCCCTCCACCTCACTGTTGAAGCATTTCTAGAAACCTAAGCACTGCTCACTACTTGAGAGGCAGCCCAGGTGTAGTTTTGCTTGAGAGCATGGAATGTTCCCAGCATGTGCAATATTTACTCCTTGACTCTTCTTTTGGGGGAGAAACTACAGCTTCTGTTATCAAGCATGGAGTAAAGTCTGAGTGAGATCACCTCCTACTCTGCGGCATGCATTTCTATGCAACACTAATGCTTTGGTCTGAAGCATTGTGGACAAAGATACTGAATTTAATCCAGTGCAGGGCTTCTGAAAGAAGAAGAATCAAAAAAGATGCTTTTCCAAATCTGTTTGAGTGCATCTCTTACATTCTCATGATGTGTAACTGGGGGTATTTTCAAGCATATGTCTCTTCTGCTTAGAATTGAGACTGTTACAGTCATCTTCTACCTGCTTTTTCATATACAAAGCTACGTCCAGATGCTTTGTCTTAAAAAGATATGCATGGCTTCAGTGTGTAGATTATCTGTAAAAGATGCTGAATCATTCTCATGTCAAATGTGATATGCAAGATATCATCATCAAAGAATGAATGAAAATAGATCTCTAGTACCAGGCGCAACAAGTAATGTAAGCACTGCTAGGACTTCATGTAGCTAAAGTTTCAGAATGAGTGTAAGTTCCACAGTTGTTTTCCTTCATCTTAAAGATGCTTTCTCATTGTCTTACCTATGGGATTTTAAGTGTAATTTTATACAGATGGTCAAGGCTTAATTTTAACCAAAAGGCCACCTTTAACTGAAAATGAATGAGCAGCAGTTTCATTAGGCCTGTTCAGTTATCTATAAATGGCTAGGCCAGAGGAGGAGATGACCTGTCTGTAGTTGTCCTCCATCCCTCTGGCACCCACACACTTGCTTTCTGAGCAGCTTGTTCTGCAGTTGCAGAAGAAAGAGAACTGTGTCTGGGAGCACATTCAGTGCAGAGTTGGAAGGGTCTAATGGGCAGCTTCAGTGGCACTGTGTCCACTACATCATGCTCCCTGGGGAGAGAGATCTGGTACTTTAGTAAGACGAATGTCACAACTCTGCTTACAAGCTTTCAGCAAGCTGATGGGCCCCTGAATTTAGTTACTGAGCTGTTATGGTTTTGCCCTTCTTTCTGCCATAGGCTGTTTTTCCCTTTTAGAAGTGGGACACAGAATAAGCAGAAACCAAACTAAGAAAAACCTGTACAAGTCTGTGTACAAGAACCTCATTCCCACATGGTGCAAGTGGTTGTTGTTGATGTGTGTTCAGTATAGCCCACCATCCCCCTTGTTCAGTTTAGCAAATGATCCCCCTTGCCTCCTTGAAAGACAAAAATAAGTGGTACTTTGAGGAAAATAGTATGGATCTGTTTTACATGTCATCTCAGCTGCATCAAATTGAGGCAGTCCAGAAGAGGCATGGCATTGTGAAGGCAGAAAAAGGGTTTTCAGACAGAACCGCACCGAGGTAACCGCTGTGGTCTTAAGATCTTTTTTCCTTTGGTTATGACTTTAAATGGATTAATTCCGTGGCTTCGATACAACTCCTCATCTTTATACTAGTACCAGTGAGAGAGGAGAAATTGAGAGACTTTGACCTGGAAGGTGGATCCTGGAAAGTAAGCAGCATGGTTTTAAATTGCAGAATCCCAGAGGAAGTGCATCTGTGACCTTAGTGTGTGCAGGAGAGCCCTGGCAGAAATTAACTGTATTGAACCAACACTCACACTATGTAGAGCAAGCCAGCAATTAGGGTGTACATGAGAGATGTGGCTGTGACACAGCAGTAAAAGCTGGCAACTGCCTTTATGGGTGTCCTGTCTGTGGCATAGGAGAGGAAAGCAGGAAAGATCAGCTTTCTGTGAGAATGGAACTCCTCAGTAAAACTTGATAATAACTATGGATAAAAACATTTTCTGAGCTTTGCTGGTGAATTCTGGCATTCTTTTTGGTGATCTCCCTTTAGTTATTTGGTATGGAGGTGGGATATGGTCCTGGGATTATTTCTAAGGCATCCAGATACTATGCAGGGATGGATGACTCTCAGTACAAATGATAACAATGCTTCAGACCATTGTGGTTTTGCACAGATTTTTGTGAGCTGCTTTCAAAATGCAATCCCAAAGGAGTCTTTCAGGCTTTGATTTTCTCTTTTTCCCCTCTGTTTCCCCCACCCCATTCCACTTTGTGCAGGGAGCAGGGCCGGAAGACTTCAGCAATCTCCCACCTGAGCAAAGAAGAAAGAAGCTTCAGCAAAAAGTGGATGAGCTAAACAGAGACATTCAGAAGGAGATGGATCAAAGGTACATCAAACCCCTCTGAAAAATGAGTAGTCTTATAGAACAGAAACAAGTAAAAGGCAAGAAAGTGCAAATAAGAACAAGGCTCTATGTTTGTTTCATGTGCTGTTCCAAGGAAAGAGCCACCAGGGTTTACCTATGGCTAAAACCACCCGAGAGCTGCAGGGCTCTCCACAACTCAGATACTGAAATTGGTTATTTAATTTTGGCTGATGTAGGTCATTGCTGGGGCAAAAGCTGGCTTTCTTTATATTCCATTCTCCAACCTCAGTGTAATGTGCATCCTGCCCTTGGAATCGTGAGAAGATCCTTGTGTAAGGATGGGAATGCTACAAGCATAGCAATTGGAGACAGCTCTTCTTTCTGGAGCTGCTTCCCTCGGCTTTCACAGGAGAGCAGCGATTTAATCCTGAGCCAGACAAAGATCACTGTTGGGTACACTTTGTTTCTTGATGTGAGCTATTAGTGTATGATGGGCATGGGGAGATCCCAGTGAGGGGGGCTATTATGAGCATGTTCACATTGTCAGAAGCGGTGATTGATTTGTATGTATCTTGAGACTCTCTGATCTGTAGCTTAGATTTCCTGGAAGCAGGAAGATAATGACTCCTGTGCTTTTGTGGATGCTTTTTCTACAAGGCTGCATTTATCATTCTGGTTGAGAAAAAGGCTATTTTAGTTACGCATTTTTGTCTTGATTTTGGCAGCCTGCATTTGTTGCTTTGTGTTTGTTCACATTCTGCAGTTGCATTAAAGATTTAGCATGTTATGTTTGCAAAGAGACAGAACTTCCCTTCCTTGAATGATTTCAGGACTTAGTATTAGTCTGTCCCTTAATACTCTTCTGCATTTGTACGGATGTACTTACATTTTCTGATAGCTCGCTTTGAAGAACCTATTTATTTTGTATATTAAGCCAGGCTTTCTTCTTTATGCTTTATATCATAAAAAAGAAGGGAAAACTGCATGTGGTTATGTATTTTCTTACTCCATTGTCTTTTTCCCTCTGTGGTATCTTATACTGGTCTCTGTACAGATTTTCCTTTCTGCTCTGTGTTGGTTCTGAGGTAACTCAACATTAAAACTGGGTATGAAATCAGAGCAGGAGGAAGTTACTTAAAATAAAGGTAGTAGATGATTGAGGAAGCAGCACCAGCAGTTAAATAAGAGTTAAAATAGCAATAATCATGACTCATATACTTGCAGTATTGTCCCTTAGGACTCCAACCACAGAGCAGTCCCACTTCATTGCCACCCACACTTTTCCCCATTTTCTATACACACAAAGCAAAGGCAGGCACAGGATTGCAATTGTAAGGAGTTTGGTGGGAAACTCAAACAGAGTTAACTTGAGTCGTGGGACTTCCATTAACCTTTCTCCCCTCATCTAATGCCTAGAGGGAGCTGAATAGCTGGGCTAGTAATTGTAAGTCCACCCTTCTCTAAGCTCCAAAATGTTCATCATTGTGCAGATAACTTTGTTCCTGTAAGCTCAGCATCAGCTTGATTCAGGTCAAAGGCAACACGCTGCTGTCAGCAAGAGCTCTGCAGGCTTCCTAAAGGAGCTCATGAAGGCATCTACTACATTAATCCTGGCCTTATGGTACCACATCCATCATAGCAAGCCTGAAAATTCCCATCTCTGAAACCCCAGGCGTTTGGCATGTGGGTTGATATGAGACACAGCCCCCAGAAAGAGTCTAGTATAAACGCTGTATAACTTAACAGGATGCAGGGTCATATTATGTGGCTTAAGGTCCATCTGTCACAGCGCAGTGGCAAATACAAACCATCTGGATTTAGCTTCATTTAAAGCAGTGTGAAATAAATATCTCACAAAAGATACTTTGCAAAAGACAAACTACAACAGGCAGGGTGAGAATTTGTGCTCAGCACTCCATTCTCGTTATTAATACATCCACGTCCAGCTCTTTGTCCCAGTTTCTCAACTGGATTTCAGCCCATGACGAAGAATAATGATGCAACTGTTTGTCTGTGTCCCAAAAACTGGGGTGATAATCATCTAGAAAGTTGAAGCTGTCACTGGGTGCAGTGGTTATGTGAGGGGAGGTTTATTTTACATTGTTTTTCTTCCCCAGAGTTAGCAAATGGATATTGTAGTGCTGAATAAAAGAACATGTCAGGTTAAAAATCAACTCCAGAGCCCTCTTTTTGCCTTGCAAAAGGCCACTGTCCAAGAATTCAGTCATTTTTCTATTCAGATTCTCCAAGTGGGGCACTTGAAGCTTTGGTCTAAATGTGCTCTGTTCTTGTACCAACACAGCACATCTCCTGTGTAGCCCCACACTCCTCAGCTGCCTACAGAGGAAGGAGCTCCTTTTAATGTAGGAGCTTGAAGAGTTTGGCTTGTGTGCAGTGTCTGTGTCAGGTTACTCTGTAGGTAAAGGTGTCACACACTTGTTTCCATCTCTGACAATGAATTCTCTCTGGCAGTGATTTTACTGTTATTTCTTTAATGGCTGGTTCTAAACAGGGCAGAAGCCCCTGTCTGGATATTCTCAGTTATGTTTGTAACAGATTAGGCTTGAACCACAGAGTAAAGAAGAGGCAGTTTATTACCCTTGCATTTGTCCCCAGCTGCACTAACACTTCCATGTTCTATTTTCCCTCTGTCTCTCAGAGATGCCTTAACGAAAATGAAAGATGTGTATATCAAGAACCCACAGATGGGAGATGCAGCGAGTGTGGACCACAGACTAGCAGAACTTGGACAGAACATCGAGAAGTTACGACTGGAAGTTCAGAAGTTTGAGGTATGGGAAGAGACATCTCAGTGAAAAGCAGCTCAGCTTATGCTGAGTTCCGAGTAGATGCTGCATTGCTTTTCCAGATGTGTTGATGAGTTTTCTTACTATGCACGGGTAAGTGCTGCTTAAGCACTTGGATTAATTGAGATCTTTGAGCCTGTTTGTGTCACATGAATGTACACCATCTCTTGTGACTGTCAGCCAGCAGTCCTGCTGTTTAATTTGCCAGAGAAACCAAATCATGTTAAGTGGAGGGTTAAGAGTAAATGTAGTGCTCTCTGGACTGCCCAGAGGAGTTCAGATGCTTAATTAAATAATGGGAAGCATCATGTTACAGATGTCTGTGGGAAATCAGAGGAACATAAGTGCAAAGCACCGTTTCTAGTCTAAGAGCAAGACAGAAGTCAGCAGATGAAATATGTTTTAAGGAATAGTTTGCTATTAACAGGAAGCTTCTTAGAGATTCAAAATCTAAAGAGCATAAGGAGTTCATTGGAATATGTGAAGCCATTATAATTACACAAGAAGGATTACAGGCCTGAGAAAAGACACTATGGACATAAATAGATACAGTCCATGAATATTGGATGTTTCTTATGATTGTTGCCTTTACTATCCATTGCTTTCGTACCCATTTGAAAATCACTGGCTCTTCCACTCTCCCCAGCTTTAACCCTCTTGCACTCAGCAATTGATGGGATTGCTGTGTTTCTGGTGTTACTGAGATCGCTGTAAGCTGTCACACATCTTAACTGTGACTACAGCAGCAGCTTGTGACTCCCAGCAGCTGTTGTTAACTGCTTCTCTTGGCTGCTTTCAGCACCCAGTGTCAGAAAAGAATGAAGTTTTCAGTAAGTTTGGCAAGACCAATAGATTCAGTGTGCGCTTAATGTGCAGAGTCTATTCCCCTGGAACTGTAACGCAAAGGAAAACTCCAACATGCTCACAGACTGGTTTTAGTTCTATAGTCTGAATGTCAAATATGACACAGCAAAGCAGAAGCAGCTTATGTCCTTTTGCAAGTTGAAGCAATGATGGGTACATGGGACCACTCTCCCCTCGCAGGGCTGGCTGGCAGAGGTGGAGGGCAGGCTGTCGATGCGCAGTGAGGCCCGGCGCCAGAGTGGACTCTATGAAGCCCAGAACACCTCAGCAGTGAACAGCTGTGCACAGGACCGGGAGAGGTACAGTATCTGTACAGAGCTCTTCAGGCTCACAACTGCACCCACTTCCCTGAGCTTGTTCATCAGGAAAACTGTAGCTCTGCAGCGTTCCAAAACTTAAATGATGGAACGTGATGATCTTTAAGGTCCCTTCTAACCCAGCCTGTGCTGTGATGCTGTGATTAGTCTGTAACCAGACTAAATGCAGGCACTCCATGAAGTGTTCTGCATACTGATTTTAGCATGTGCAGCATTCCAGCTTTAAGAGCTACTTTCTGACTACGATGAAACATGCAGTAGCCCCTCCACTCTTTGCTGTGAAGGCAAGTGAGATGCATTATTTTACAGCTTTTGAGGATTAAAATGAGTGGTGTCACCCATCACTTTGAGAGCTGCTACAGCCATTTCTGAGTGTGCTTTGGACTTGCCAAGCTGCTCCAGCTGCTCACCTTGCCTTAAGTGTCTGGTAACTGAGTCATTCTCTTTTCTCCTGAGATTGGTCGCTATAGTTGCTGTGTATTTTCCTCTCTTGAGCAGCCCAGATGGCAGTTACACAGAAGAGCAGAGTCAGGAGACTGAGATGAAAGTACCTGCAACGGATTTTGATGATGAATTTGATGATGAAGAACCACTACCCACCATAGGAACATGTAAAGCGCTCTATACATTTGAAGGTATCACTCAAACTTTACTCTCACTTCACTTAGTGTTCCCTTTAATTCCATTTAATGCAGAGGTTGCATCAGCACATGGTTCTGAGCACCCACCACATCTGTGGTTCCCGTTGTGCAGGAGACCTAAACTCTGTATTAACTGTTTTTCAGGTCAGAATGAAGGAACAATTTCTGTAGCAGAAGGAGAAATGCTCTATGTAATAGAAGAAGACAAAGGTGATGGGTGGACACGAATCCGAAGGAACGAAGATGAGGAGGGCTATGTCCCTACGTCATATGTTGAAGTCTATTTGGACAAAAATGCCAAAGGTGCTATGACTTATATTTAATACTATTATGATTACTACTTTATTTGCTTTCACAGAGATACCCAGCCCTGAAACTGCTCTGTGTTGCAGGTAGAGCCTTTTAAAAGTCTGTGCAATGCCACAAAGTGCATTACTTTGTACGTGGACTAATATGGCTTGCGGTACTGCAAACTGTGCTTTTCATTGCTCAGAGAAGGGTAGCGTGGTAGACTGTCAATAGAGGGAACTGCAGCCTCTACTAGACAGTGCTTGTTCCATTGCCACTGCCATTGCATGGTCAACTTAGTGCAGGAAACAAAGGCATTTGGGATAACAAGGCCTCTCCTCAGATATCCAGGTGGCATCTCAGATAGGTTACACATTCACAAGTCAGCTGTTTGCCCCAAAAGGATTCAGTGGAGCGTTATATAGGAAGCATTTTGACTGCTGTTTTGTGTCACAGTGCGGTAGCTTTTCAGAGTGTAATGTGCTCTGTGGACCTTTTGCACTGAAACCTGGTTGTCATTTAGTTTGTGTTTGGAAGGAAAAGCAGAGATTTTGCCAGAACCTGCCTACACAGCACTTTGGTCCTTGATAAATAAGTAAAACGTGAAGAAAGGTCTAATCTTTCCTACCTTGATACATTTCAGGAGATGGATTTGCTGTTTCAGATAAGCATAACTTAATCTTTTGCTCACATGAGATCAGTGGAGACATTCAGTGTTTTGACTCCTCAATCTTCTTCCTTTATTGCCATTGACTCCTCACAGATAGGTGTATTGTGTAAGCAAGCAGTGCTACTGGATTACATCCTACAAATCTATAGCTGGGAATGTAGTACACCAAGAAATCGAAGATTTCAGTCCTGCTTCAAATCAGGATGTGTTTGAAGTTCACTGTTAAATAATCTGCAGCTTTAAGTCACTTAATCCTTCAGGTAGTTGTTGTTTTTCCTAGACCTTAGAGCTCTTGGTGTGAAAGAAGCTGCCTCATCCAATTCAAAAGAAAACTGAACCATTCCCATTGGGATTTACGGACAGTAGAACTGAGGAGTAGGACTGTTGCTGTAAACAAGCACTGTAGTTTGACCAGTTCACTGTCTCGGGCTCGGTATTAAGCAGTGCAGTGCCTTGTCTGCTGCAGATGAAAGTCTGGGCTCTTGCTTTATTTTGCCACAAGACAGTAGTTTTGGATTTGTTTTGTCAAATACAGGGTCAGTTGAGATGCAGAAGAATGCAAAAAGCTCAGCCCCTCTGTTGGTTTTAGTAACCTTTGAAAGAGGAGCATGAATCATACAATCTCCTTATCTCCTATTCGAGCAAGGCAGAAAGTGCAGAACAGGAGATCCCATCTCTTATTCCGGTATTCTCTCCTGTGGAGATTGACTGCTTTGTGTGTGGCAAGACTTGAAATCAACATCGTCATTCTGCTGCTGGCAATGTTGTTTTTGACAGCACTATGATGCTGTTGTTCAGCAGTGCAGGCTGCATGAAACAGCTAAGCTAGCGTGGCCTCTGAATCTGTTTCACATGAGGAGCATGGCTCTCCTGCCCTCCGATGCGCAGCGGGGTTCCCATCCAAGGAACCCATCAGCAAGTCACCCGTTGACGAGCAGAGCAGCAGGTTGGGTGGGAAGCGAAGCAAAGCAAAGCATCTCTCTCTTTGATTTACCCTTCTGGAGAGGCTGCTGCTGCAGGAGTGATTCTGGCAACAGCAGCCAGAAAATGGTGTCAGTGCATTAGTGGTATAATGTAAGTTACAGGATGGTGCTGAATGATGGTAAAGCTGCAGTGTGCGCTGGGAGTGAAGGACAGTTCAGTTGCAGCCACTTCAGGAACAAACCCAAATGTATCTGTGAATATCTAACACAAAGGAAACACGTTATTTACCTTTGCAGAAAGGGTCCCAATAGCAGGATAAAGCTTTGGGGGAAGTGCGGCTGTGTTTAAAAGACAAACTCGGTTGCAAGTTGCAAGTCTCTGTTAGTTGAAGTGACTTCTATGCAGTCCCTGCAGCAGAAATAATGACATTCTGAAAGTGACACCATAAATACTAAAACATTGACAAAGCTTAGCAGCTCTTTCCTCCTCTTAGAAAGAAGCTTGAGCAGCTGATGCCTCTCCAGGTTGGTTGGATGCAGGGTGGGAGCACTCACACCAGCTCCAAGTACATTAGTGACTCTTGCAGCAGCAGAATCAGCTCTGGCTCAGGTGTATGAGGTTGTGCTGGTGCCATGAGCCAGAGGCAGCTCTGCCCAAGAACCTGCTAAATCCTTTGTGAAAAGCCTGTTCTCGGGGCTGTGCCTGCCCTGAGATGAGCAGACAGGTAAGTGCTGCAGTCACCTCCTGATCACAGGCATCACAGCAGGCAAGCGCTAGGGCTGTTTGTAAGGTTTACACTGACACCTCCATGCCCAGGGCGATAGCAATCCCCATCGCAAACCCAACAGTAACATCTGTAATACCTCTCTTGTTCTGCCTTTTTGTTTTTCTTCCAGATGTGTACAAATCACTTGAGAAAATCTCTGAGTAGGTTTCATAGGCCCGTTCACCTCTTATCCCACTGGTTTGCTGCTACTGGTGTTTTAAGAGCTCTGTGTCAGAAGGTTTTCTTTCCAAGAGATGAATGCACATGTCGTATCTCCTTCAATGAAAGACTCTGTTAGGTACCGTCCACTCAGCTGATGCATGTATAAGTTCACCTCTTGAAATCCAGCTGTGCATCACAGCCGATGAAAGCACTGGCCTGACTGTGCATCTGTTTAGCTGTAAACAGCATTACTGTTGTCCTTCCTGTTAGAAATGAGTCACCCACTTTGTTCCGTGATGCCTGCAGGAAGCTTATGAATGCTAAAAGCCATGCAGACTAGGAATCGGATCTGTTGGATGCTTTGGGGCTTACACCAACCTCTCACTGCTAGGGGATGAGGAAGAGAACTCCCCCCTGCACTCATAGTGTAGCTCCTTGCAGGGCTTTTCGGGCCCTACCTGTCAGGTACCTGGTGCTGGCAACTGAATACAGGAACTAGTTGCACCTTTCTGCTTAAGACTGATCATACTGTGTTATTGAAGATGGTACCTCATGATCTTGGGAACAAGGCCCTCTGTCACTGAGGGATGTTGTGAAATAGCAGGATACACAAAAGGACTTGTATGGAACAAGCAGTTTTATGTAAACTCTCCATTGCTCCCAAGAAATGCCATGTTCCCTTCTGCCAGAAAGCCTGGTTCTTTGGGTGACATGCAAGTAATAGAGGCTGTTCTGTGAAGTTCAGCATCCCAGTTAACAGGATTTGGGAGCATTTTAGGCTCCTTTGCCACTTGGGTGTTCCCTCTCACCTCCAATTCCATAGATAAATCCTTGTAGAGGGCTCTGGCATTCTCAGTGTTGCAGCTCTGCTGTTCGTTTGCTGTAACCATTAAGCAGAGCCTTGACTTGTATAAGTCAGTAGGTAAAAGTTAACCCCGCTGATGCACTTTTTATCTAGGATATCTCTGATTATTTAATGCTTGCCAAATTATTTAGGAAACAGGAATTATAAACTGGACTGTGGCTTTTTGAAATCCTCTTGTTAAATACTTGCCCTTAGTTCCCCCAGTATATATGAAACAGATGTATATAACATAACTTAAACTAAAGTTACTTGAATTGGTTTTATCCTTTTATATAATATAAATGGGTTTATAGGCAGTTTCTCTGTTTAACCTTGCTGCTGTTTGATAACTGCTCGGTCCCTCTCACCCTGATAACTGTTTTGGTTACTCAGCTGCCTTCAACTGGTTGTATTTGTGCAGTTAAGGTCTGATGTGTTAAGGTCTGTTCACTGTGGCCAGTGTTGTGGTGGGTTTGTTTCTAAAGAGTCATCCTCTGTCAGGCATCTCTCCATAGCTCCATGTGCTGTGCTCTCTGCTAATAAACATTGTATTTTCTCATTCCTGTGAGGTTCTGGTTAATGGCAATTGGTTTAAGTTTGCAAAGGGAAAGCAAACGGCCCAGAGCTGCTTTTCACCTGCTTCCCACACAAATGCAATTCCTTTCCAGGGAAAACTCTGCTGTGGCTCTGTGGACACCTCTTCTTGCTGACGTTTGGAGGTTGTTTTGGTATGGAAGTGGGTGCAGAGGGGAGCAGGAGGTTCCCCAGCTCTCAAACATGATGGAAGTTTGGACTCTGCCTCTGTTCCCTTGGATACAGGAATGTCTCTGGCCAAGTAACACCCTGGGTTGTAGCTTCCCTTGGCCACAGGAAAAACTCACCCTTGGTCACAAGCGTGGGTACCAGAGTGTGACAAAGGATGGGTTTGGAGGCTCAGACTGCTTTCACCTACCTGTTTGGTATGGACTTGATGGACTGAAAGGGCTGTGCAGCCTGTTACAGAAAGGACAGTGTGGGTTCAACACAAAGTACTTGTTGTAGCCTCCTGTTGCTCAGTGTCACCGTGGGCTCTGGAGCTGTCACCTGAACAGACACAGTATTCCCTTGCAAGTTTGTTTTCCCAGTTAAACTAAAACCTCCTGGAAGGGTCCTGCTCCTGAGCGTTCCTCCCATAGGAGAGCAGTGTCCCAGTGATGCTCATCCCTTGGCTGGAGGAATGGCTGGGGGTGGATGACGACCCTTTGAGTGCTGCTTGTTCAGGAGCCTTCCTTAACCCCTTGTAACCTGGTAGATGCTTGATGCTGTATTTCCTTTAACCTCCTGCAGGCAGTGCTGCTCTTAAGGGATCCTGTTTTCCCCGACCTCTTTCTAATCCGGTCTCTTTTCTTTTTGTCTTTCTTATGTTTTAGATTCCTAAAGGTGTTTGTGCTGGTGCAAGAACCTCGGGGCGAGCTTGTCACAGAAGGAGAAACAAAATGGTCTGTTTACCCTGCAGGCAGTTAAAACACACCCATGGAAAGCCAGACCCCAGTCTTGTCTGGAGTTCCCACTTGACAAATTCAGACCTAAATTCCATCCCAGCATCATTCAGGCGCTTGCTCTTCTTCCATGGCATGCTACTTGTGGCTCAGACTTAACTTCCCAGCCTTCCCCTCTCTCCTGCTAGCGTGGCACAGCCCCTCCATCAGACATAACCAACACTTCCCACCACCCCAGTCAGAGCACTGCTGGGTGCAGGGGGTAACCAGAGAGTCCCAGGCATGTGCTGGTCTCCGTCTTCTGTCTCCCCTTGTCCCTCAGTCCCTCTGGATGTACTCACTGCTCCATCAGTACATTTCACACAGTGCCTTTAGTGCTAATCCCACAGGTAGTCCCATCGGAAGGGGGGAGCCCAGGCCCTCCCTGGGAGCAGTGGTACAGCAGCTGGACTGGGCTCTATGTTTGCAGCTCTTCCATCTGATCCACACACATTACTCAACGTTGTGCTCTCCCCAGAGGTCACTAATACTTGTCAGCCTGTATTTTTGTGTTTTTAAACCTAGGCTGATGCTCAGGCCAAGTATTAAATCCCTATGACCTTGCTGTTTCCTGAAAGCCTTCGAGCTCACGTATGTACGCTTGTTTTCCTGCTTGTTCTCTCTGCCCCTTCCTCTTTATTCCCCCTTTCCTCTCCCTCCTCCTCCTCACACACACACAGACACACACGGACACAGACACTGGCATTTTGGTTTGGAGCCCCATTTTGCTCGTCACAAAGACCTCCGTTTTGCTCTCGTTTCAGTCTGCATGCTCGCCCTGTTGCCTTGCCTGCGCCCACCTTCCCCAGGGCCACGTTATTTTGTGGCTCCTTATTCAATCTCTCAGCAGTTTCCTTTCGGTTTGGTTTGGTTTCCAGCGGCTCAGACCTGCCTCCTCCTCCTCTTGCATGTCCTCTTGTGCGCTCCCATCAGTCCCTGCTTGAATGACAGGGTTGTTTTATACAAAAATAAAAGAGGAAAAAAAGAACAGCCCCCCCCCCCCCCCCCCCCCC
>NDXB01009666.1:88155-160238 GCA_002631895.1 Agapornis roseicollis
CCCCCCATTCTATTTCCTTCTCCCACCTTGTCATGGACTGCATCTCGACCCCGAAGTCAGACAGGAACGTGACCCTCCTGTTCTCACATGGCTTGGTGTGAAGCAGAAGTAGCATGAGAAGTGATGCTGCACTTTATCGTGTTGTGCTATGGAGAGAGAGCTGTAACATCTCCAAATCCCACTTGGTGATCTGGACCTCAGCTGCCTAAGAAAGGGTCAATTGCTCCTAAACTTGACACTTTAACTGCTGGTTTCCCCTGAGTCTTTACCATCGCTGGGATGTTGCAGTCATCTTTTATGTGTTTGAGCCCTGTCAGGTTCAGTTGCTGCTTTTAATAGCTCCTGAGGGCCTAATTTCTTCATAAATCAGTGCAGCATTTGGGGGAATCTCCTTGCTTTTAATGAACTTCAGCGTGTTTTGTAGAACCCCAGAATTGGAGGAAATTGATGTGGAAGCAGTGACCCCAAAATAAAACCTCTCGGGTTCAGTGTGCATGAGGCTCTCTGTAGGCTCAGCACCACGGCCTCTGTGTTGGGGTGCTCCGGGCCATCCCCACCCCAGCGGGAGTCAGTTTGGTTCCGTGTTGTGGTCAGAGCTCTGTCCCTTCCTCTCCATTCAAGATCCCAGGTTTTATTTCTAAGAGCACAGAAGCCCCTCAGTCCTGCAGTTCGTGCTGTAGCTGCTGTGATGGCGTTTCCTATCTGCAAGCATCAACCAGCAGAAGGCTTCCAATCTTAACTCATGGGGCTCCACTGAGGCCATTCAGCTGCAGTGACAGCAGTGTTGGAAGGGCCATCACCAGTTAAGTCACCATCCTTATCCCTGCTGCGGTCACTGTTTAGATCCAGGAGCCTCCGGTAGCAGAACGGGATCCATGTGGTTGGCACCAGTGGCTTTGTACCCAGATGCGTGCAGAGGCTTTGCTGGATCCATCTCCCAGGGGATCTGAGCAGTTCAGCAGTTACCAGAGGTGCAAACCCACCCCTCCAGTACTTGGTGGCTGCACTGGTTTTATTCTCGTGTCCAATGCACTGTGGAATCCGCCCTGGAAGAATCCCTCTCACCTCTTGTGGTGCCATCTGTGTAAAACTGAGGGAGAAGGTTGCTTTGTTCTGTTTCACCTGGGTGGACAGTATATTACTGTCAGCCTCGTTGAGGAGCACTGGAGCAGTTGCCATGCCCGTGTCACTGCGTCGTGCTTTAGGAGGAGCATTGGCTTGGCCTTGACTGGGATTTTCCTTCAAAGGTTTCAGTCAAAGACCACGGACAGAGTTTTTATAAACTCAGCAACTGATTCCCAAAGCCTGGATCTGAAACCTGACTGCAGGGACTAAGCAGGCACCGTGTGTTACAGCCTCCGCGTGTTTGTGCCGCT
Source organism: Agapornis roseicollis (assembly GCA_002631895.1). NCBI lineage: Eukaryota > Metazoa > Chordata > Aves > Psittaciformes > Psittacidae > Agapornis > Agapornis roseicollis. The sequence goes on from NDXB01009666.1 coordinate 89,532, forward strand.
GCCTTGATCCCGGGTGATGAATGTTTGTGGGATTTCCCTTTTGGAACCTCCAAAGGATGGGACTGGTTTATAAAAACTCTGCTTGAATTGACTTCCTCCTGCGGGATCTCCTCCTCCCCAGCAAAAGTCTCTAATGCCCTTCCTTAACACCCTGTACATAGAGAAGCAGCAGGTTCCCCGATGCTCAAAGGTTGTGCTCAGTGTTCTCCAGCCGCTCCTGTACTTGGATGCAGTTGTGCTTTGGGGGTTGTTTTCCTGCCTCAAGTGTCAAAAAGACCTAAAAAAAAGCCAAAATTCTATTTTAACCTGACGGCGTCGAGCACTTTTTTATGTGTATATATATATATGTGTGTGTGTGTATGTGTGTGTGTGTGTTTGAGCACTGATGGCAGCATCTCCGTGTCGTGATTCCATTGCCAATGTCCAAGGTTCTGGTGTTGCCCATTCATTTCTGGAGACAGAATTCAACCAAATAAAGTGCTTCCATTTGAAAGCGAATATTGACCTTGTGCCAATGAAAGGAAAGGCATCCACGTATTTAAATAAACGTGTCATTCCAGACATCCCGTTTCACTGGATCCTCTTGATCCTGCCGAGAGCAGCAATGGGTTTGCTTGCTTTGCCGGGGTTTGCTGCTGTGTTGGTGCCATTGGCAGAGGGCTCTGCCTCCTGGCTGAGAAGGGGAGTTCAGCTGGGATGCATTGCTTCAGCCAGGTAATAGTGCTACAGCCTGAAATTCCAACTCGTTATTCTCCCGGATTACGGGATGGATTTAGGGATTGCTTCTGGCTGTGAGAGAATAAGCAGAAATGGCCTGTGCAGTGCAGTGCTCATAGCCAGATGCTGCAGGGACAACACATCCATGGTGCTTGGGGGTTTGGTTTGGTCTTTATTTCATAGTATCCCACACTGGAATACGGGGAGTTTGGAGTCTTCATTTGGTGCCTTTCAGCGCCTGTCCCATGGAGCTGGTTCCCATCAGGTCGCTCGGAGGCACAGTTCTGTCACACTTGTACCTCTCCAGCTGGAGAGAATGAAGCGGTTGGGTTTGACTTCTTGATAGGGTTACCTGAGAAGGGTAAATGCTGCTCTGGCTGTGCAGGAAGGACGATGGCTCTTGCTTCCGGAGCTGCAAGTATTTCCTCCATCAATCCTAGCACCTCCTGCCTGCAGTGGCTGCTTTGGCTTCGCTGCAAGGCTGAGCCGATGTTTGGATACAGACCGGTTATAAACCAGCTGTGAGCCCGGCAAACGGTGTTTGTGCTCGTGTGGATGAATGTGCCCAGGTATGGAACGGTCCCGTTCCCCTTCACCAAATAACGCGTGCATCCCTGTGTCTGGGAGGGGACATTCACCGGGTTCAGTGGAGGCTGTGAGCAGTGTGTGTCTGTAGCACGGGCTCTGGGTGCCTTCGGTCCAGCTGCTCCATCTCCTGTTGGTCCAGTTCCTTGCAGACAGCCTCATGCAGGAGCCATGAGCATTGTCAGTTGTTCAGCTTGCACCTGGTTCATAGTTCCACTTGACTCAGCTGAATGGAGACTTTTCCCCCTAAGGTCATGCTGCTGGTTTGGGTTTTCAACTGGATTTCAGTTGCTCTTTGCCAGCTCTCATTGCCACCCTGCCAATGCAGGACAGATGAGAGCTGCTTATGAACCAGGCCGTGGGGATAATGAACAGGAAGGGGTGTCCCTCTGGCTCTAGCTTGATTTGCACAGGATTGGTGTGGTGAGCTTTAAACAGCAACAGCACAACCAAACGAGCAGCCTGAGCAGGTAAGGGTGGTTGGCAAGGGCTGCCCAGCGTGCCTCAGGCTGGTGCTGGGTCCCTCAGCTGCTGTTCACTGCCTGCTGTGGGAGGTGGAAATGCAGGGCTCAGAGCCGAGTGTTTCAAGGGACAGAGGGTACCAAAGTGCGGGGCTGGAGCTGTCTGTGCAGACACTGCCCCTCGGGGAGGAGGTGCTGAGCATCTCCTGGGCCTCGTGTTTGGTGATGGGTTTGTTCAGGAGATGCGGGCCTGGACTCTGGCCTCCAGTGGTTAAAGAAGAGGCTGCATGTTCCTGTTAACCCACTCCAGCTCTGGGCCTGCATCGAGCTCGGGCAGAGCACGGCTCTGATCCTGCAGCCCTGCCGCGTTCGGCAGCTCCATTAACTCGCAGCGGCAGGACGCGGTGCTGCCTGCGGGCCCAGCAGGACGCTGCCCTCTCATCACGGGTTACGGTGACAGGGACCGTACCGGTGGGGACACCCCCCCAGGACAGCGCAATGCAGCTGCAGCTGCTGCCCGTGCCGGTCGCTTGCACAGCGAGGATGCTCCTGGGGAGCAGGAGGCGGCCGACACCGCGGGCGTTCCGGGTAAGCGAAGGGACGGGAGCGGAGGGAATCCCGTGAGCAGAGACTGGAAGGAGCGCGGGGGCTCCGGCCCTGCAGGGCCTGCTGGCAGCAGGAGCGTTGGATCCTTTCTTACCACCATGAGCTCCCTGGAAGCTGCCGGACCCGCTCCCCCCACCAGGTGAGCACCATGCTGAATGCACATGTATTTATTGTAACACGTTTCAGCACAAAGTCTAACACGAGCACAGGAGGGTTGGGACAATCTGTACAGCATCCTCCGGACAACTCAGACCTGCAGCCCCACGGGCTCCGCTGCAGCTCCAGAGGCAGCTGCAGTCACACAAAGCTTAAAACACTGAGACCTCAACAGTGGCTCAGTCTCTGGCCTCCCCTCGGGCCTGGCTGGGTAGATAGAAGCATCCACTGGACAGGATCACAAACGAACGTGCTGAACCCTTCACAGACTCGTTTAGAGAAGTTGTCTGCAGGAAACATTCGGTCTACAAAATAACACTCTGAAGGGCACGTTTTTCTTTGCACATAATCCTGCCCTACCCCAGCCTTGCTCCCAGCTCCGAGCCCAAGAGCAGCCCCTTTCCCTCCCTGCTCCCTCCCTTGCTTTGCCACATGAGGAGCCTGGGACCACTGAGGCCAGACTCGGTGCTGGGGAATCATTCTGGTTCCAGCACCATGAACACAGTTTGGTTCCCCAGCCCAGGCAAGGCCACCTGCGCCTCGCTCTGCTGTCATTAACTTGCACTCAGAGGATGGCAAAGCTCAGAGCACGGCCTCTCTGGCTGATGAGATGAACAAAGAGCCTTTAAGAGCCCCGCTGAGAAGAGTTTTGCCTTCTCCTTAGAGGGGGGTGTGAGCCGGGAGTCCTATGGGTGGCATTGGAGCCATCCCAATAAACCCTGCCTGTTCCTGAAGCTACCACCCATGAGCTAAACCCTTGGGAGGCTGCACCCCGCAGCTGCAAAGGTGCCAGGGGCGTCCGTAGGAAGAGCACAGAGGAAAGCCATGGGGAGGAGGGCTCGTGGCTGCCAGCTTCGCTCTCTGAAACCATGCTGAGTGCATGAAATCAAGGAGAAACAGCCCAGCAACTGTGCAGGGCCGGAAGGTGTGGCTGTAGGGGCGAAGGGGGCAAGAAGGGGCCTCTTCAGGGCTTCTTAATGGTTGCAACTGACTTTGCAAGACTTAAATAAAGAGCAAAACTCGAAGTTGTGACAACCGCGTGTGCACCCCCAGCGCAGAGCCTCTGCGGGCCCCTGGGCCTCGCTCAGCTTCCACTACCAGCTTTGCCAAGCTGCGACACTGCCCGCTGGGAACCCAAGTAATGCTTCGTGCTCTTTGTACACTGAGTCAAACAGAAAAGGGCCAAAAGCAAAACCTGCAAAGGAGCAGAGACTCGGTTCAGTGGGGCAAGGTGGGAGCGCTGGTTCCTGGTCAGCAAACAAGGGAGAGGGCTCGGGTCAGAGCACATCCTTGTGACACTCGGCTGCAGCCTTGTCCCCCCACCTTCACCCAGAGATGAGTTAGAGAGAAGCTGCTTTTCTCCCCTCTGTGCCCAGCACTCCCCTACAGAGGCCAGTGGAGGGAACCTGCGCCTCCAGAAGCGGTGGTGGGAGCTGCACCCACCTTCCAGTACCAGCCAACGGGAGAGGTTTGACTCCTCGGGATTGCCCAGCCTTCCATCCCACACGGACGTCTCTGTGCCATCCATACCTTCCCTGCCCCAGCCCGCACAGATCACACAGCCCGCGTCTCTGCCTCGATCTTCTGCTCCCCATGGAGGTTCTCCAGTTCCTGGACCTGGGCCACGTTCTGTCTGATGGCAATCTCTGGGCCCCCTCCGTACAGCGTGCTTAAATACAGCCACGTCTCCTCAGAGATCTGCCCATAGTCAGCACCTGCAAGGGACAAGAGCCGTGATCGGCTGTGCAGGTGCACCACAGGAGGATGAGGATGTGCTCTCCAGCCACCTCCCCTCCACAGGGAGGCTGGGGGGAGGGTTATGCTGCCTGGGTGAGACTGAAAACTTGGCTCCAAGCTGTGCTGGGGGGGACAAATGTGAGCAAGGCAGAAAGCAGGGGAAGCAGAGGACTTTGCATAAAGGTTACTGAAGAGAAAAGCAGAAAGAGCTGCTTTGAGAGGTGAGATGCAAATGCAATCTGGTGCTTGGCAGAAGAGCCCAGTGAGGGCAGCACAGGCAATGTGATTTCACAGGCTGGACCGCAGCAGATGCTGCAACACAAGCTCAAAGCTATAGTGCAGAGGGGAATGGTGGAAGGGGCCTGGGGGCCCCTGGGAGCATCAGGAGGAGATGGGGACTGCAGAGTTCATTAGAACAAGTCTCATCAGCGAGCTGGTGAGGCAGGAGCTCCCAGTGGAGAACTGAGGTGGCTCGCTCAGGGCAGTCAGCACTGGGTTGTGCAGAGAACTGCCATCCTCTGCAACACCATCTGGCTCTGTGATCGCTCCACTATGGACACCCAGATCCAGCAGGACATTCTCCACCTTTAGGAACACCACAAGACAGCAAACACCAGCCTTACCCTGCTTAACTTGCACGTGGCCACCCGCTTTCGTGAGTGCAATCTTGCTGTTGTCAATGGGTCCAGGAGGCTCTGCAAGAGGACATGAACCATGGCAAAACCTCTCTGCTTCCCACGATGCCACCAGACTGAACATCCCCTGAGCTCCATCTCTTGTTATTTCTGCCCTGCCCTTGGGGACCTGCAGGCAGCCCCAGGGGCTGGTGTCTGAACTCGGTTCAGCTTCAAGTCACACCAGTCAGGGCAGTGCTCACTGAGGACCTGGCACACAGACCCGTTTCTGTTCTCCCTCTCACCCCACCACACTCCAGAGGTCTCTGGCTTCTTACCATTATCCTTCCCCTTGACAAAGGCTTCCCACTCACGGAACCACTGCATGCTGATACAGTAGATGACACTTGGGGACTCCTCTGCCTGGAAAGCCTTGTTCAGCTGGGAGAGCAGAGAACAGAGACATGCAGGAAGGATTTAGTCACTCCTGAGATCTGGGGGAGCCCTTTCCCTTAACTGTAAGGCAGCTGTTCTTCAGAAGAACCTCGTGTCATCCCATAACCTGCTCCTGCTCACTAGGATGGTTTCACACTTGGTGTCTGCATACAGTCTGCACAGCATTATAGTGTCCCAGCTGCCCCCCGTATGCTGCTAGCCCTGGGGAACCCCATGGTCCATTTCCTCACCAAGCTGTAGATGATGTTCTGGACAACTTGGGCAGGAGTTCTGCACTGTCTATGACAGGTCTGCACTTCCCACCTCTACCCTTTGGCATTGCTTCCGGATGCTTCCCATACCAACCTTGATGAAGGTGTCAATTTCAATTCTCCTGCGTTTGGCAAGTGCTTCAATCTCCACTTGGCAAATGGAGCACACGTACAGATGGTTCACAGCAGGGCCACCCCCAAACCTGGGCACAGGAAGAGGAATGGAGATACTGCAGGAGAATGGAAATGCTTCCTAGCCCTGCATCCCACAGAGGTGGATGTTTACTTCAGACATTGCTGAAGGAGGGAATAATGCCTTTACTCGGTATGTCAAGGGTCACAATATTGCTCTGGAACAATGCACTGATACAGCCCAATTGGTTTAGATTTGGAGGCTTTACCAAATACGAGTCCTTGCCAGTCCAGACCGAGTACTGCACACCTTTGAGATGCCCTGGAAGCCTTTATGTCTTGGTCACTGCTAAGGTGTGAAACAAACCCTCTTGGGAAAGACTGAAACAGCCAAACCCACCTGTTGTAGAGATATTCCCACACGTTTTGGGGTAGGATCACAACCAGGTCATCGATGTAATGGTATTTATTAGGAGGAATCCCTGTGGAGGAAAGGCAAGAGGAAGAGTTAACCAGGGAACTTGTTATTGCTGGGTATCGACACAAACAGAAAGAAGTTGATCTTCCTCTCTGAAAACTCTGATTCCAGACCCTGCTTCCTTTGCTAATGGAACACTGGAGTTCGCCAATTCATGGCCTCAATATCTAATCAAGTGCTTCATTTCCAATGGGAGGTTTATAAACACGAGGGCTCCCCAGGGCAGACGAAGCAGCAGAACAGTAAAACAGGATCAGCTCTCTTCAGCAGCACATGCTGCATTCTCCAAACAAACACTGGAGGCCAATCTCGCTGATAGGGTAACACAGATAAATGCTGCCTTATCTACTTTCTACAGGTTTGGTTTTAAAAACAAAAGGAGAACTGAAAGCTGCTGTTTCCCAGCACTACACATCCCTCGGGATCAGCAGGACAATGGGGTAATTGTCTCCCTGAGCAGGCTGGAGTTTCTGCCAAAGAAGTGGATCCTACTGCAGTGTATGCTGAATCACGATGACAGCTGGAGCTTATTTCTTGCCTTTCCTCATGCACCAGGGAGTACAGTGGAGAGCTGCTATTCCCAGGTCCAGCAGCATTCCTTACCTCCATGAGAGCACAAGAAGGTGTGGTTGGTGATGGGACCAGGCTCGGCAAAGGTGTTGAATTTATTGAGCCACTCTCGGGAGATGTAGAACTGGAGTAAGCTGTGCTCCTTCATGCTGGCAAGGGACACGACTTTCTGACGCTCCCGCACAGCCTCTTCACTGCTTTTCCTGAAATAAGGAGAGGAAAAGAAAATGAAGCAATTCCTGAAAACTTAATGTTTGCAAAATACATTTCTGGGTATCCTGTAGCCAGCAAGGACTGGTGCGTGCAGGGCAGAGTCACCTGTAGAACAAGACGTAGGCTTCTGCGTTCTGTACCACGGTCTCATGGACTTCAGTGACATACTGGTCATCAAACTCATACCACTGGCCATTGATGACGTTCTGGCAGTAAGCTATGTAATGCCCACCTGGAACAGAGGAAGCACAGCACTGCTGGGATTTGGAGTGCACACAGCAGTCAGGCCTGGGCTAATGTCAGCAACACGATCAGAATTAGCTGTTGGCAGAGAATGGACAGGGAGACAAAGAAGGCCTAATTCCTGTTCAGCCAAGCTGTGAGGAGCAGCAGAGCCTGGCACTGTCACCCTCATCTGCCTTCCATGGGAGAGCCTCTCAGTGAGGCTGAACATCAGGAAAGGGTTTGAGCCAACCCAGTGATGAGGATGGAATAGCTGCAGGGGATCTGCCAGAAGCTGCTCAGTCCACTTTTCAAAGGGCAGAGGATAAGCAAGCCTGGGAATGGAGGGAGCAGGCCTTACATTGTCCTGCATTCCAGAAGCGGTGTTGGCTCATCCTGGAACACGCTTCTGCTTTGCTCACACTCATCTCATTCCTATTCACATCTGTCTGCACTCACAGAGGAAGGACTTACTGCCTGCCGTGCCATGGTGACAGATGACTGACAGGAGATCATAGGTGGTGATCTGGGAGACACACTCCTTGGCTAGGAAGGGTCGCAGATCCAGCCCTTCCAAGGGGAAGGAGACATGACTGTTGATCTTGAAGGAATACATCACCTCGTGCCGGAATCGCTTCAAGTGGATGCAAAGAATCTAAAAGACCAAGGAGAGAGAACACCAAAGCGTGAGTTTGCAGTGGGCATTCTGCTAGAACAGCACTTCTCTGTCCAGCTGAGCCTTGCAGAAGTTCTTCACCTGGTGGTCACGAATCCTGCTGCCCCATCAGCCTGGTCTAGATACAGGACTTTGCCACCAAAGCAAACTGCTAGTTCTGTTCCACCTGTTGCCTCACCCCCTCAGTGGCTGCTAAAAGAGAACTAGGAAACAAGGTGCTCTTTACTCACCTCTGGTAGCCTGAGGACTTTGCAGTACTTTACTCCATTCCGCAGCCTGAGGGAGGAAATGAGCTGTGAGAAAACTCGCAAGCAAAGGGATGCCAAAAGGCAAAGCTGAGTCTTGCTCGCTTTCAAATCCAAGACAAATCCTGAATTCCAGGAGCAGCCAACTCAGGCTCTTTGCAGCATCCTTCCCAAATGAGGCATGGCAGAGCAGTTTCATATCCTCCTTTCTTTCCTTCCCCCCCCGCCCCTCCCAAAGCCAGCACTTATCCAGTCTGGGATCAGTCACCTCTCAAGAGCAGAACTCTAGCATAAGGTAAGGCAGGTTTTACAAGCTGCTCAGCAGAAGAAACATCCAAGCAGAGAGCACAGCCAAATGTTTGACAGCAGCAGAGAGACAGAAAGTTCCAGAAATACAGCATAATACAGGTAATGCAAACTTACTTTTTACACCGTTCACAACTGTACATGTTGTCCCCTGTAGACAAAGAGGAGAAAGCCATTATGCAGTTACTCACAGCACACAGTGCTGATATGCCTACATTTCTACCCAGGGCAGGCAAACCAAGTTAAGCAACTTCTTGGGAAGCCAAGAGAAGAGATCAAGATGAGATGACAACAAACACTCCTCTCAATAAGTGTAGGCAAGAAAAGAATGCAGTCAACTAGCAGAAACATACAATTGCCTGTGAGCAGAAGTGAACACAGGGAATTGTTTGAATCCTCTGGATTTCCCATCCCTGAAAAGCCTCACTTCTGCTCAGAGATGCTGAACTGCCAACTTTTGGTACCACCAGTCTCCAAGTGAAATACTGAGGCAGGATGTCCAGGGGATTCACTCTGCCTCCAAAATGCCTGTGAAATACTTGTTCTGTGCCGACTTCACTGCAGAAAACTCACCCTTCAACTCATCTGCTGCGAAAAAGGCAGCAAGGCAATCCTCCAGCGTCACAACGGGACCCCAAAACCAGCTAGGGATACAGGACACCACAAACCTACAGAGGAGTGGGGATCAAGAGAAACAGTTACACATAAAATAGCTGGACAAGAGATCTGAAGGCGTGTGACAGAACTGGAGGAATGGTAGAAAATGGTTTACATGAAAAGGCTTTTAGCCTGTGAGGGACCACATTTTGTCCTCCACAAACTGGTTACAACTGACACGCTGCTGTAAAAGATGCTTTATTTACAGCTGCCCTCCAGCACTTTAGAGCAAACCCTAGGAAAAAGAAGTCCTGCCCAGGAACACACCTCCGGATATACTCCATGATGAAGGCAATCCAGCCTTGGGAGGCATAGTTGTCCCCACATGTCCCAGTCTTAGCTGGCACATTTTGGTAGATGGCAGAGTGCAGCTTGGCCAAATCCTCCTTCCCTGGGATTGGGAGTGAAAGGTCCTGGAATGTCTCCACTGTCGTAGAAACCTGGAAATACCCAAAAGGAAGAAGTCTGTGCGTGTAATGGGCTGAGCTTTGACCTTCATCAACTTTTCTCACTGCTTGGATTTTGTTTAAGCTAGAAACCTGAGCTGGTACTAAGAGCAACTCACTCTGACCACTTACTCACTGCTGTTAAGCAGGATGGCTTCTGTCATGGTTTTTGTAGCACTGGAATTAGTTTTCTAACACGAATGTGATACTGCTAGGCCTACTCAGTAACAGCAAAGAGATCTCTACAGAGAAATACAAGCTTTTGGCATGGGAGGTTTCTCACATCTTTCCTGCCATCCACTTATCATTGTTGTAGTAGGCCTACTGCATCCCTGAGTGTGTGGGAAGAGGAGCACCACTTCCTAAGGAGAGATCTACAAGCAAGAAGACTGTGCTCTTTGCCTGACAGCCACCAGGAGACTCACTCTGTCGCAGGTGAGGCACTGCACCAGGCTGAGAATGGAGCCATCGAAGATGTCCGAAATCACGCTGCGGTAGCGAAGTTCTTTCTTCTTTTTCCCAGAAGCCTGCATCTGGGCTGAAAGACAGACAAAGAAACCCCATCATGAGCAACTCCTTCCCTGTCTCTTGTCTCAGCAGAGTCACGCAGCACACGAACACAAGACAAGTGCTGTCCTGAGTGTTCAGACACCACTTGCATGCCAGTGAAACAGCAAAGCCCGTTGTAAGCTGATATGAAGAACATGAAGAACACTGCTGCTTTGTGCGGTACAAGAAAGGGGGAGGTAGCCAACTGATCCAACACAAACGTGCCAGCGATCAGCAGGCAGAAATCGTCTTGCTGGAAATCTTGTTGCCATCCTTTTACAAATTTAGAAGCCTGGCCCTGCTTTTCTGAGGTCTTGAAACATTTTGCTCTAAACTTTACACCTTACATCCTCTCCACATTCACCTGCCTGTGTAATTTGCCCTGTGACATCTACCATGTGTTCCCCTTGTGTCTCACACTGGAGAGGACTCTCCACAGCAGGCACTGGCCAAACACGAAGTTGTGTTTAATAACAAACCCTCTTCCCCATGCACACGTGCATGAAGACAGAGTGCTTTTCATCTGACCAGAACATCTGTGGCTGTGCTGACCTCAGCCAAGGGGCTGGGATACAGTTGAAGAAAGAATGGTGTTACTGAACAGCTGTGGGGACAGTGGTATAAGCACATGCCATTGTGCTTAGACTATGCAATACTGAGGGATTTCAATTTGCAATTTGCCTGGGATGAAGAGACCAATTTGATAACAGAAGCCAGGCTCCACTCTGAAGCTTAACAATGCTCCCAGCACTGGACTGACATCTGCAGCCTTAATTCTGTTATTGTGAGCCCAAGATGTCCAGGAGGCAGGATGCTTGCTCTCAGCAACATCATCTTACGGGTCTTTGGCCCACATGCTATGACACAAAGTCTGGCAGACAAATGTTTACACATCTCCATGCTCCCCTAAAGGGACAGAGCTTGTGCCTGGATGTCATAGCCATTTGATTCATAACAAACACAGCATGCAGATGCAGACATGGAAATCATTTCAGCCTCCTATACAAGAGGATACTAGAACATCTATTGTACCTAGAGCTTGACTTTACCTGAAGGTTTACTGTAGTGTTTGCCTAGTACTATTTTAGAAAGCACTGATGTTCAGTGCAATCAGCACTTCTTACAACTGGTAATCAAGAATCATGATGGACTGCTTCTCTCTTCTGTAAATGAGCCCCTCCTCCTCTGCCCCTTTGCCTCCTAGCATACACTCTGCATTACCTTTCTTGAGGATGTAGGAAGGTCCAAGCCTGGCAGGACTGGAGCGAGGAGGACTGCTAGAGAGCTTGGAGTGCATTTCATGATGGACTGGACTGCAGGGACGTGAGGAGCAGCGCACATAGGCATCATTGTCAGGTTCTGTTGGGGAAAATGGGGAAGGAGAAGAGCACTGGTGAAAACCCCGGTTATGAAAGGCATCCCTATTGCAATCAGTGTCTGCCCAGCTCTGTGTTCCAGCACAGAACTCTCCCAGTACACACAGTTCAGTGTCTATTAATTGTCCTGCTTGCACAGGTTGGCAGATTCAGCTCCCTCAGTGAACAGATACAAGTGCACACAGAGCTGTACTGAATACTTAATAATTGCATATAAAAAACCGCAACCCACCATTTTTTCACACTTATGACTAATTAGGTTTTACAGCTTGCTCCTGTATCCATAATCCACATAAACAGCATTGCTGTCTTCAGTGCCAGCTGGCAGAGTAAGCCTCATATAAAAAAGTGCTGAAAGATCGACTATGTTCAGTTTGAGGTGACTCCACACCTACGTCTTTTAACTGCTGCTCTTTTCTTTCCCCCAAGACACAGAAATGCAAAAGCTGTGCCTCTCCCTTTCCTTTTCACAAAGCCCTCAGCCCACCGTTGCCAGATAACCTTCTTCCATGCCTTTTGTGCAGCTAACATTTCCCCAGGACAGCCTATCGGGTAAAGTAATGTACACACACAAACCTTTTTCCTCAAATTAGGAAAGGTTTAGCAGAGGCAGTTATCACTGCCTTCAAGATGCTGTCTTTACTCAGCACTTTAGCCTAGCCAAGCTCTTCTCTGGTTCACATATTACGTTTGCTTACAGAAGCAATTGTGCACAAAGGCAGAATTACTTCCAGGGACACTGAGGAAAATCTTGGATGCAAAATCTTTTAGCCCATAGAAAGAACAGTCAGTCACATTATGTGTTGTCTGCCATTGTCCCTGTATAGGTTGATAACATGTCTTCTCACAACTAACATGACTGGAAGAGGTGTATACCTGGTGTCCTACATGGGCTTGCAGGACAGGGAGCTGGTAGCACCTCAGGAGAGGCTCTGCCATCAACTGGCATCATAGTAGTATCAACATCTGCATCCTCATCCACCTGCTCCGAGTTGCTGCGCCGATGGCCACAGGAGAACTTTCTGTCTTTCATCCTCTCTTTCTCCGAGATCCCTCTGCCTGCTTCATCCTGGATCAACAACTCTGTCTCTGCCAGGGAGCTGCTGCCCATGCTCCCTGTGGTCCGACTCTGACCATCTCCTTCGCCTCTGTCACTGCTTGAGTCACAGGAGAGGAACTCATCCTCCGAAGGACTTCGGTCACCCTCTCGCTTGTCGTCCTGGTCACTGGTATCCAAATCCCTCGTCTCTGCAACAATTGGTTCTTTCAGCTCTTCATGAAGCTGATCCATCAGGCACCGCAGGAACTCCTGAGTGTCCTGAAAATCAGGAGTAATTACATGTTAGTATCCATCCAGAAATGGGAGGGGCAAAAGAGGAGATGGCTCCATTCACAGCCTCTTTAAATGCTGCCCATTGCCACCTCTGCAATACAAAGACACCCTGCTAAAGCAGAGGGAGTACCCGGTGAGGTATCAAGAAGCCTGTCTGCTACATAAATGTTTTTAATTCCTAAATGATAAAAGGCCCAAGAATGTTATCTGAACATCTTCACCTGAAAGACACTGAATAGCTAGACAGCAGCCACAGCATGCAAACCATGAGCTTATTTCTTGGTATTCATCACTGGTAAGAAGCAAGAGGCAAAGAGAAACCTACTGAAGACATCGGGCCGCAAAGAACAGACTCCTACCCACAAAACAGATTTCATGATCCCTGACTTCAGCTCATGGCAACCCATCTCAACAGATTAAAATCCTTAATAAATAGGGAATAGAATCAGAAACCAAAGACTGTACAGTCTAGATACAAGCTCCAACATTCATAATACATAGGAAAAGAACTGACACATTGCCTTCAAAGGATCTGCTGGAAAGCAATTTGATATTCTGACACCTCCAGAAAGTTAATTATGATGTTTCTGTTCTTTTATGGAAGTTTGGCTTTCAGCCTGCTCTTCCTTTTGACTTTATCTCTTTGCAGCTGAGTTTTCCAATCCAATGTACTTCACATCAAAGATAAATACAGTTCTTTCAGTGATCATAATTTTTATCCTCTGTTTTGATGTTCTGCCAGTGCCACAGCTTAGATGTACTGTCACTTCTCTTGTAAATTCTCTAATCATAGTTTGATGTTTACATTTTATTCTGAAGAATAAACACAAGAGAGATGTTGATAAAAACTTACAAGAAAAAAGGATACTATATTTAAATAAGATTTGGTTTGCTCTAAGTCCCAGGAAAAAAGAAGACAGAACATTCATATCTTTAATTTTTTAGAACAGATTCATCAAGGTTTCTCAGCTCTGAATAAATAACACCTAACTCCCATATAGGATGTATCAACAGATCTTAAAGGCCTCTATAAAGAAGATGATCATCATAATTCCAGAGGTAAGAAAGTTGGCACAGGAAAATGCACTGATTTGGTATCAGCAGGCCAGAAGCACAGCCTGGAGGAGAGCTCAGGTCTCCTAAATACTGACACAGAATGGACATGACCCAAGCTCAAGCTTTTCCTCCTGAACACAAGCATTGCTGCTGCAGGAAGAAAAATCCCACCACCTTTGGAATAATGGCATGGTTTTGAGGACCCACCTGCTGTGCATAGCCTCGGAACATGGGATTGACGAGTTTAATCCCATGGGATAGACTGCTTGGAACAACATAACTTGGACTGTTTAGATATGGAAAAGAGAAAGAGAGAAGAAGTTAGTTTGATTATCAGGCCTGGAACCAGTTTGTCTAATAAGCCATAGAACAGGGTGTGGTAGCTAGTTAAAGAGGACCTGCAAAACCTGGGCATATATTTCTCTTTGAGTTGGATGACATACAAATGAAGAGAGAGAAAACATCCATAGTCATTTCAGTCTGCCCTTCCAGAGAGACTCTTCTCTAGAGCATATTTAACTTAAAGCTCTGTCCTTTGTATCATCTCAAGTAATTCTTTCCAGAGCAGGGTTTTGCAATTAGTTACTTGGTTTGATTTGCAGCACTGCATCTGTCTCAACATCTGGGTGGGCTGACCACCCAGTAAATGAGGTAAGTCAAAACCAATATGAAAATGGCATTGTTTTGCTTCGAAGTCTACAGCCTTCTCTTCCAGAAAGATACAGTTCGCTTTTGCTCTGTATCTTACTTACCCCTTCTTAACAACTAACATGAAACAAACATGCAGTGCCGTTAATTTTCTTCCTTTTGTTTCAGTTGATTGCACAGAGCAGACATCTTCAGGTTTAAACAGAGCTGCACTATTTCACAATGCCCTTTGTCTAGAATTTGAACCAATAGAGAACCTTTCCCCAAGCACCAACTTATATCTTCCACTCCTCAGCAGAAATTCCTGTATAACTTTTTCTGTCCAAATCATCAATCCCTCTGCTAATCAAGAGCAGTGCAACTAGGTGCTGGTTAGTCCATGCAAAATGGACTTTCTTTTGCTTAGAAATGAGCAAAGTATTCCCTTACTTTGCCATTCTTAATTCACTGCCAACAGGAAACTAACATAGCTATGAATCATAGAATTATAGAACAGCTAGGGTTAGAAAGGACCTTAAGATCATCTAGTTCCAACCCCCCTGCCTGTTCAGATTAAGTTAGGAAGTGTCCACTCACCGTTTCTTATGCCAGACCTCAGACACCAGCTTTTGGTAACTTTTGCACAGCGCTGGCTTCTTATCCGTGCGGACCAGTCCACCACATTCCAGAAAGAACTGTGTGAGAGGTGGGCTACAAGAAAAAAAGAGACTTCAGTGCACAGAATTTTCTCCTCTGCTTCTATATAAGGTTTATCAAAACTTAAATGCATGCCTTTTGAAAGCATGCTTAAGATACTGTTTTTAAATGAAGGAAAGAAGTGATTCTAGATGCAGACTTGACTTCTAACTTGAAACAAATGACAAAGGCTGATCTGAATCTGTTCCCAGTACAGGGAAGACATCCTGAAATTAGTTCTCAGCAGTATGGCTAGAGAATATTTGAGGATATGGGTGGTTAGAATTATACCACTGGGGAGAATAGAAATGTGACATGCCTTCCCATCTCTGTCGCAATGGAAATGATGGATTTTTACTTCAAGCACTCATCTAAACATGAAGTTTGTATGTAGCCACAGGTTGGCTATTCACTCACTTTTCTACTCTAAACCTTCTGCTGCCCTAAACAAATACTAAATCTTTCTGCATGTAGCCTGGCTGACTTCTCTTTGCAAGACTCATGAAGGTCTTGGATCAGAGATGCCACTTCTGATATTTAGTGAAGTCTAGTAAAGAACCTACTGAAAGGCCCTAACGCCTACCAGTTAGAGAGAGCCTGAAGTGCTGCATTCATGTAGCAGGAGTTCCCAAGATTTTTCATTCCAGTAAGGCCTAAAGCACAAACAAGAGAGGCATGAAACACTTTCCAGACAAGCTACTTTCTACATTCCTCCCCAAAGGAGAGGGAATTCAGCCCCTTCTAGGCAATCTTCACAGTTTGCTCTTAGGAACCTCCCAGTGCAGGTCCTACAGAATGCAGTTACCCTCACAGCCCTTTTATCAACCTGATTCAGTTACCTCTTGGTTTCAAATCATCATCCTCCGATTCAGATTCACCTTCATCAGCCACTGCAATTGGAACAGCTTTCAGCGGATGAGCAGACAACGGTGACTCCTAGATTAAAGGCAGAGAAATAAGCATCATGAGAGGCTTGCCTGGAGAAATGAGTTGTAAGAGACACTATCCTCCACATAAATCAAGCCAGCCTTTAAATATAATGCACTCTGGAGAGAAAAAGAACCAGTTGCACTGTCTGCCCTTCTCACTAATGCAAGAAGAGGGTGGAAATTGTACCATTACTGCTTCCAATACAGATGATAACAGAAGCATCAGGAATATGCAGCAGTGACATAAGTACATGTGTTTTTGGTCTAACAGATAAAACTTCCATGGACCCTGCATTGAAAATGAAGATGTGACAGAAGACACAAACAGGATGCCACAAAGAAAAGACTCAGAAAGGTTAAAAAAAAACCCATGAAAATGGGTATCAAGTCATCTGAAAGTCTTCTTGCTGGGAGATGCTACTACTGCTCCCTTGGCTACAAGTAGCCACTTTCAGCAAAAGAGTTCCTATCACAACAAAAGCCTCAACAACAGCTGAAAACACTTGGTTCATTTTGCAACAGGTAAATGAAAACCCTGCCAAGAGTTCAACCCTGGCACGCTGGGACAGACCCACCGGGTCAGTGAACTTTACTGGTGGTGACTGAGTGTGCGCTGCCAGCCGCTGGTCCAGGAACACCTCCTTCTCACAAGCATAACACCAGACACGGAACGTGGTCAGATTCACCGTCAGGTTGTGCTTTTTGGCCTACAAATTAAAAGGTGAAATAATGAATCTGGCTCAAATTGAAGCACTGAACTACCAGATTAGGTAATGGGAAAAATCCTACTCTGTGTTAAGATGGACAATAGAGAAAACTCACCTGTGCATGAAGTGTACTGTGGTCAGCAAAGGATTCCCCACAACCAACGTAAGGACAACCGATCTAGTGAGAGAAAAGAGCACAAGTACAATGGACACATCAAATTAGACCCTTCACGAAAAACTCTGCCACTCCAGGCTCACCAGCAGCTGCAGCTTCAGAATTGATCTTACCAATTTTCTAACCTACTTTTTACTTAGGGCCTCAAATAAGACTGAAAACTGGAACTGTTTGATTTACGAAAGAAAACCTGGAACAAGGTTTGCATCTACATAAAGGCTTCATTCCAAGGCAACTGCTCCAATGGGCAGCTCATCTGAGCAGTCTCAAAATGTCTGAACATTCTAGTGTAAAAATAAACTGCCCCTGCCCACCCACACGTCCCTTGTCATTCCTTTCCATCTCACTGCCCTGAGCAACATCTGATGTCTCACACTTGCAGCCTCCCTTCACAGCTGCCAGCAGAGGCAGGACCTAGCCAACGGCAATGCTGGGCATTTTATTCATTCCTACTGAGACTACCAGAGGACAATGACCTCTGGGGAGTAAACTGTTACCTCTTGGCCCATTTTGACAGTGTTAGTCTTTAATCTAGTGAGTCTTTTCTTTGAAAGACATCAAAAAACAGTGGATAGTTCTACTGCGAACCCCCTCTTTGCTTCCTGCTCTTTTTGTTTTCCAGTGTTAATCATATTAAAGAGAAGTCCCACCATATCATGCACACAAACAGCAAGCCATTTTTACCTGAAGACAAGCCCAGAGATTTGGTCCCACAGCTCCACAAGACTGGCAAGTTCCCTGTATATTCATAATAAAAGAAGGTTTGTTTGCTTGTTTGGTTTTTTAAGTAACCTAGGCCTACAAGAGCGGGAGGACAGGCCTGGCCAGCCTGCAGCTCACAGGATTTCATTTCTTAGTACATTTCCAATTAAATATAACACTTGGCAGCATTTTAGCTAAGTGACACCTTTGAAGAGGACAAAGTGACAGTGAGAAATAGATCAGGTGGGGTCAACAAAGAATTTGTGGGATACGTGCAGGGTACATGAGCATTGGAAGAAAAGTTTCTGCCTCGCTGCTGTGGAGATAGGCAGTGTTTTCTTAGAAAAGCAAACATGCAAACCCATGCACAATAGCTAAAAGGGAAAGGACTGACAACCAGAACATGCTGTACCTTGGATTTGAGCAACAGATCATCCCTCGTCACCTCTCCTATGGAATCCAGGTGAGGACAGATGTCTCTTGTATCCCCCATTTTCACCAATGCTCGCTTGCAAGGGGGGTGTTTTCCTAAGACAAGAAAGGATAGGTCTTTTCAGATACAGGTTAGGTTCGCTCTCACAGATTGTAAGAAGATAAATGAGCATGATTTGTGTATTAGATATTATGATACCCATCTTTGAAGTTCAGAGATCAAAACAAATCTAAATCTGGAACCAGTCATATTAGTGAGCACAGTTCTGACCCACTGCTTAGTGGCTGCATTGCGGTATCATAGATAAGGGAGGAGAAGGAAGCGCATGAATAAAGCTCAATCTGTAAAAGGAGGAATGTTCAGAGGTGCAGGGAGCTGCTCAGCACCCAGGCATAGCTTCAGCAGCACAGCTGTCAAGTATATGGATGGATTTGCTGTAGCCTCAAAATGAAAGCAGCAGCACAACCTACTGACCACCCTCTTAACCTTAAACTCCCAGACTGTCTGGATCACAAAGCATCTCTGAATGATGCAGAGTGCTACAGCAGTAAATAAAAGCTCCCATTAACTCATACATGCTTTACATATATAAATGTGTATACAGGCTATACCATGAATACTCCATGAACATGACTAGACTGATAAGCTACGCTATACCCCCCCAGAAACTGGGTGTGCTGAGCCAGCTCAGCAGGTGGGGTGGGAAAACCAACGCAGAGATCTGAACAGACAGGCCGAGGGAAAAGAGATAAATCTAATGAGCTTGTTTGCAGGAAAGTTAGATTAAAAGTGAAAGGGTGCAGCAGCCCAAGACACACATATTTAGCCCATGATGTCTAAGGGCTTCATGCTACCCACATTGTGCTGATCTGAATCTAGCATTTAGTTATTACATTATTTTATCAAGCATTAAAAATATGATGACTGTTGTAAACGCAGCTGAGCAAGAGGGAATTAGATTTAAATGATCTCTAACACAGACAACCAGTGTGCAGTCCCTAAGGAGTTTACCATTTGATAGGTAGCTTTTGAACAATGAGCCATATAACTCTCAAAGGCTGTACAAAATGTACCAACTCAGAGGATTTCATAGCTGCATGTTTATGAGCATGATAAACACTTCCATGGTGGTTCGTAGGTAGGTAAGACTTTAAACATGTCTTGGCAACAAAAGAGTTCGGTTTCTTAAGTGTATTTAAGTAACCTCACTCATTGCTGTTGAAAAAAGAAGACAAGTGATACTAATAACACAGACCAGGCTTCAAAATATTGCTACTGGCTGGAAATGAAGCAGATATGGAAAGCCCACATCGTTACAAAAAAAGAAGTGAAAAAATCTGATGAACTTGACATTAATGACTCCAGCAGCAAGGCTGCTACACCGTTGTTTTCCCATTTTGAGGATATTTTAAAGAATTCCCAGTGAATCACTGGCAGTGGGGGGAAAGAAAAAAAAGAAAAGGAGAAATGAATAAGCTGTATCAGTAACACTTATCTTGGGAGCTGAAAAGCTTGCCTAGCACCTTGCCTTGGCAGAAGACAAACCTCAAGATAAGTTTATGCCAATGTCTTCCCAGCACTCTGGAACGGAATAAACTGAACTGGAAGAGCAAAGCAAAACTGGAGGGGGAAGAAATAGCATTTGCATGCTAGAAAACACATTACTGGTTGTAACCAGGATCTCAATAACCTGTGAAAAGATGTTTAAACAAACGACAAGCAATTTCATGCAGCTTCACAGAGAAGTACCATGTTACACATGCTGATTTAAAAGACAAGTGACAGAAGCACGGTATCTTTGACTAACACATAAAACTGGGCCACTTTCAGGCTCTGAGATCCTTCAAACTCAAACCCACTTCCCAAATGCATCAGCTGGTCTAGTTGACAAAAGGAAAAAAGGTATCGATGCCATGTTTGCTATTTCACCTTCCTTGATTTCTTATCCCTTTCCAGGAACAGGTTTCCCAGAAAACCTAATGAACAAATTATTGGTTTAAAATTAATTCCAGACCTCTTAATCTTCACCATCTTAAGCTAACTCATGGTGTTAAGTACAGTCTTGTGGATGTGGATGGTTTTAGCTCATTCCATGGGACACCCCCCTCCACTTGAAATCAAACCCTTTAAACTTCCCAGCATTAGGATGTTGATCTTCCCACCCAGGGCTTCCCTTTCTGAACAAACCAAGAAGAACCTCCTTTTTGCTTCCCAAACCTGACTGGATGCATCAGAAAAGATTTGAGTCATAACTGTTCAGAAGGAAGTATTCAATCCCTGCCTTCCCACGACTGTGCCCTAAGAGCTTTAGGTGGCACATACCGCTCTAATGCTACTCAGGAAACAAGGAATTTCATAAAAGCACTGTCAAAAGTTTATCTGTGCTTGTCAAAATGTACTGTGTATGATGGGAAAAGAAGTTACCTTAAAACAAGTCTTTCAGCCTGTCTTTCTCAAGCACCACTGTGGAAGAAACAGTACATGAACATGTCAGAACAGTTCCACAGTAACTGCAACCTACTTTCAGTTGCTTAAACTGCTGCCAAACCCAGTGTCTACATTAACACATTTCTTGGTTTTGGTTTGGTTTGTTTTGCTTAAATCGACTGGTTTTGTACCAATGCTAGAGCCAGCTGTCAAGAATCTCAGATGCATGCAGCCTGATGCTCTGAGGAATAACTTAGTATGAATGAAAGAAATCTCAACAGTGCTCATCCAACAACTGACAGGTCTCTGCTCACTCATCTTGCATAACCTACCAAGATAAAGGAGCATGTGCAGTAGTTCTTAATGACATTTTATACTTGAGATACTGAAGAAATATTTACTCAGCTAACCTACTAACAAGAACCAGGAACTTCTGACTCTTTGCTGAATGTTTGAACTGCATCATGTATTGGAAATCCGAGTGGTTTCTGTAGAACAGGCAAAGCGGGCCAGGTTTTAACACAGATTTTTTACTAGAGATCCCATGATGGCACACCTGGAGGTTTAGCTTGTAAGAAAAATACACCTTTGGGAACCCCTCCTTCGCTCTGCTACGTCACTCCTCAGCACAACAGACCCTAAAATACAAGTCTTCCCCTAACAGACGCTACAGCTGTTAAGCCTGAGCGAAGTTCAATATAAAGATGCCTGCACGCTACATCTGGGTAGGACGAGTCACCGGCCGAGCCACCAGCCGCTCCGCAGGGTCCTGCTCCGAGAGGCGCGGGGGGGCCGATGCCAGTGTCACCCCAGGGCAGCCACCAGGCCCCGGGGGCTGCAGGACCTCCCCGCTGTCCGGGCACCGCAGGACCTCAGGGGGGCCGGCCTAGAGCCCCCTCGGCCGCTGCTGCTGCATCATCCCCGGTGCGGCGCGGCGCGGCCGCCCTCCCCACAGCACCGCGTCCGAGGCGTGACAGGCCCCGAGGCCCAACCGCCCCCCGGCCCCTCTCACCTGCGGGATGCCCGGGGCGCCGCTGCCCCCGCCGCGCCGCGGGGCTGCGCTTCAGGCCGGATCACCGGATAGGCCGCGCCCTGCGGCCCGATGCGGGGAAGGGCCGCGGCGCCCCGAGCAGTGCGGGGAGGCGGCGGCGGAGCGACGGGGGCCGCGCAGGCCGGGGGCGGGGAGGGGGCCGGGCCGGGCCGGGCCGGGGCGGAGCGGGGCTGGGCGGGGAGGAGGCGGTGGCTGCGCCGGCCGGTCCCTGGGGGCCGTCACAAGGGCTCCACAAGTGGGGGAATCCAAAGGCGCGTTTCCCCTCTGGTATCCCTGACTGACACCGGCGTGGCGGGGCTGCTCTGCCGGGATAGACAAAAGAACTTCGGGACTTACACGGGAGCTCATCACAAAAGACAACGAGAGGGCACGTGTGGGCTCGGCCCGGCGGAGCGGAGCGGAGCGTTCCCGGGACCGGCGGATCGTGCCTGCCGCGGTGCTGGCGGATGGGCGGTGCTGCCCGGCTTCGTCGCGGGGCTGTAGCGTCATTGCGGCGCGACGCGCCCGGTGCGGCGGTGTTGTTGTTGTGGGGAGCGGGCGGCAGGGTGGCGGCTGTACCGCGGAGCCATGCCGGCCAAGAAGTCCTTCCGCCAGCGGAGAGGGGACTCCGAGGAGGAGGAGGAGGATGAGCAGGTCGCCGAGGAGGTCAGGTGGGTCCGCGGAGAGCCCGGCTGGGCACAGCGGTGCCGGGGGCCGGCGGTGGGCCGGCCGTGTCTCGCCGTCACACGGTCACGGGGCGCTGTCGTGTTACAGCTTCACCACATCGCGTTACACCGTTACCAAGTCACGTCGCTGTGTCACTGCCTCCCAGGGTCCCGCGCCGGAGGGGGTTCGCCCCCGCGGGTCTGATGCTTCCGGGAACAGGAGGGGGACCGGAGGTCTGTCTGCGGGGGCCTCGGGCCGGCTCCTGCCTTCTCACTGGCCGGGAGCGAGAAGCGTTTGCGAGGGGCCAGCCCCGGAGCCCTCCAGAGCAGCGCTCGGTCATGGGTGATGGGCAGATCCTCTGCTCCCGCTCGACACCTGCCCGCTCGCTGGCATCGCACACCACTGCTAACCTCCACTTCTCGTCACTCCAGCCTTTTGAAGTTCGGCCCTCACAGATGATCTCTCTTGTTCTCAATGCTTTGAGTTCCAAGCAAAATCTTTCTAGTGTCTGGAAAATACGTTATAATACACAGTTAATGGCAGGTACTGAAAGATGTGTCTTTTAATCAGCCTGGATATCTGATGAAGTTAAGAGTGCACGTCAGTCTATAGAGACGTGTTATATACATTTACCATCAACTTTCTTCTAAGTCACCCATGCACTGATGTATCTATAACTTTAGCCGTGTTACATTCACTTAAGAGCTGCTGCTGCTTCTGCTGTAAATGGAAAGCTAGTGTTGATCATTGAAGGAGGAAAGACCCCCCACATTTTATGTTAGTGACCCTCTGTTTTACTGCAAGGAGAATATTGGCTGTGGATTTGACTGAAACCAGTGATCCTCAGCTCATTCTTCCTATACTGGCAGCTTATTAAAGCCTGTCAACATTTGGGTGCTTCTTTCCTCTACTAAGAAGACATCTTGAAGGGACATAACCAGCAGGTGCCATGTGGGTTTTGCTTTTGGGGTCTTTTTGGATTGCTTTAAATAAATGGAATTGCTTAAATAAAGTAAAATAAAAAACATCTATCTAATCTGCAACGAGACAAGTGGACACTGATACAGAATCATAGAATCATGGAATGGTTTGGGTTGGAAGGGACCTTAAAGCTCATCCAGTTCCAAACCCTATCCAACCTGGCCTTGAACCCTGCCAGGGATGGGACATGCAGAAGTCTGTCTAGAAGATTCTGTATTAACTGCACACAGTCAAATTGAATCAGTTAGTTAAGACCAAAGCATCACGTCCTAAGTCAAGTGTTTTTTCTTCAGGTTAAAACTTGAGGAAGCCAAAGAAGTTCAGAACCTCAGAAGGCGACCTAATGGGGTGAGGTAAGGGATGTGGCACCAAGGATGTGGAGTTGGGTTTTGTCCCTGAGTGAAATGTAACAGTGAATATGTCTCTTGTTATGTGCCTTCTGGCAGTAGAAACCGTTCCATGTCAGATAGTGCCTATCCTGTGTTCTTGATAGAGAAGTTTCCACATTAAAGCGTGAGGTTGGAGAAGGGCAGGAGTTTGGTGCAAGTGCACAGTGTCAGTTTACAGTGAGCAAAGTCTGTTCTGTGTCCTGGCCAAAAAAGATTAGGATTGGGATTTACTATTAAATGTATTCTCACCAGATTACTTCAGTACTGCACACATGGTTTAAAATTGGACACACTCACACCTCCTCCACCCTAATTCCCCTCTCCCCTCTCATGTGGTGCTGTTGATGAGCTGATGAGCTCATTGAAATGTGCACCAGCAGCAGGCTTGTTCCTTATTTTGGTAACTCATTGGAAGGCACTAAAAACTGCCTTAACTTCTCAGCTCTCCAAAACATTAATAGCTCCTCTATCCATGTGGAGGGATAGGGAACATTGACAGTTTAGTGTTGGTGCAGTGTGTGAGACCATCTGCTAGCTCTAGAGAAGGCTAAAGAAATGCAGCATTGTTGGTAATATGTTCCGTTCCACTGAATTCTGTTTACTTTCTGTATCTGTCTGACTAGTGCTGTAGCTCTGCTTGTGGGAGAGAAGCTGCAGGAAGAAGCAACACTTGTGGTGAGTGCCAGGCACTTGCTTTCATCACTTCGGTGTGGAGATGTAATGATGTGAAAACATCAGTGTGGCCCAGCTGATCCCTAAGCAGGTCTGGCCTGGGCAGGGGTAGGACTGATGGCACAGCTCAATACTGAAATGTTTTCTGTGGTTTCACCCAGATTTCAAAGACTAGCATTAAACCAGAGGGAAGCTTCAGGGTTTCATATTTTTTGTTTTACAGGATGATCCATTTAAGATAAAATCAGGGGGAATGGTGGACATGAAGAAGCTGAAAGAAAGAGGCAAGGACAGGTGGGTGCATGTCAGCTCTGAAAACCTCTCCCTGGACTACTATTAAAACACATCTAGTAACGAAGTAACTAGATGTTGTTTTGCTTAGAAGAGTTTCACTTAATGCACTTTGGCCAGTTACTGTTGCCCCGACTTGACAAATCAGTTAAAAATATCCCAAACAACTAACCCCAAACCTCTAAGCATTGTGGTTTCTGTTTAGGATTAATGAAGAGGAAGATCTGAACTTGGGAACTTCCTTCTCAGCTGAAACCAACAGGAGAGATGAAGATGCTGACATGTAAGTTGTGATGTGTCTGTGATGTTGAATTTGGGGTTGTGTGTCCCTTCACGATTTAATTTTTTGTCTTGGATTCTGAGCAGTCCCAGAACATCTTCCCAGTTCTCACTGAAACTTCCACTTGCCCTTTTCTGGTAGCCCCACTAGTTACCAGACTTGAGAAGGCTTTTCCATTGACAAAGATGGGAACTGCCAACCAGCCAGTTTAACACTTAATACTGGTGGGAACCTTCTCTTCTGGCTGTGGAAGAGCTTGGAGGATTTGCTAGTTTATTGGATAGAGTAGCAAATATCTTCCTTCTTGTAGCTGATGTTAGCTGAGTTGTTTTGGGAGAGATTACTCTTCCATCTCTCCTAGGTGTCAGGACAGAGATGCAGCTGTACTTGGCAGTGCTGCAACAGACTGCAGAAAACAGGATTAAATATTGTGTGTCCCTTGTGTGCTGCTGTTTAGGATGAAGTACATTGAGACTGAGTTGAAGAAGAGAAAAGGTATTGTAGAGAATGAGGAGCAGAAGGTGAAGCTTAAGAATGCCGAAGATTCCCTCTATGAGCTGCCAGAGAACATCCGTGTCTCCTCTGCCAAGAAGACTGAGGAGATGCTGTCCAACCAGATGCTGAGCGGCATTCCTGAAGTGGACCTGGGAATTGAGTATGTAGTTCACAGATCTGTTGGTTATGGCCTGAATTGCCAGGATGACTAACTGTTGAGTGACAGAGCAGCAGTAGGGCTGGATTACACAGCCCTGGTGTGGCTCTCTGATGGGATTGAGTCTTGTTCTGTATTAGGGCAGTATCTATCACAGCATGTTCTACATAGCAACAGGCTCTAATGCAGCTCTGTGATTTGTGGCAACAGGCTCTTAATTTTTGTGACCTGAATCTAGCAATTTTAGGGAGGATCCATTTATGCCCTGTGCTGGAAGAGAAACAAAGTGTCTGTTTCGACAGCACTGCCTCCTCACAAAAAAGCACATCAAATGCCATAGCAGTGCTATTGTTACCCCCTGGATCCACCCACTTGGCAGTTTTATGCCTACTGCCCTTTCTAAATAGGATTTTTCTTTTTCTTCGTTTTGATTTTAGTGCAAAAATAAAAAACATCATCTCAACTGAAGAGGCCAAGGCCAAGCTGCTGGCAGAGCAGCAGAACAAAAAGAAAGACAGCGAAACTTCCTTTGTTCCCACCAACATGGCTGTTAACTATGTTCAGCACAACAGATGTAAGTCTCTTGTATCTCTCCTGACCCAGGTGTGACCCTCTCCTCTGCAAAGAAAAGCAATCAGTTGGGACAGAGTCTGATGTAGGAGAAATTAGTTGATGTATCAGCACAAGCAGCTGTGTAATTCCTTTTTCTGGGATGCTCATATAGACCCCATCTGGCTTGGTCTTTTTCTTCCATCCGCTGGCCAGGAGAGGGACGTATTTCTCATGGCTGGACTTGCTGCTCTTGAACTCCCAGCTGACACTGCCTCATAAATTTCAAGGCTCTTTAAGTTGTGTGCTGGAGATGCCTGCCTTGTGTGAGATTATAAACGGTGGTTTGTAATTGAGAGAATCCATTTTGTAGGCTGCCAAAGCAGACAGGTGGTCAGGCAAACGTAGACCTTACTAGACGGGAGATGAGAATTCATTTCCGGGAGAGACTCTCATACTGCAGCCATCTGGAGGAAAGGCAGCCTTCTGCTGCTTCTAACCATGCTTACAGGGGTGATTTAGAGTCAGATTTATCTGTTCTGAAGGAAATGAAGTGTCTTTGGGCTGCTTCTGATGAAATAGTGATACTGAAAATTGCTGTATCCCATCTTGCATGTATTGATTATCCATAGAAACTAATTACAAGAGTGTTTGTTCTGAGGCTCTGTTGCTTCTACTTAAGATCAGTTGTAACAGGTGCCACGGAAATACGCCTGTCTGAATAACACTGCTCCAGGTAATACTCCTTATCTGGTGTTTTTGTTCTTTCAGTTTATCATGAGGAGCTAAATGCACCAGTGCGAAGGAACAAAGAAGAGCCAAAGCCCCGTCCACTGAGGGTGGGGGATACGGAGAGGCCAGAACCTGAACGTAAGTTCCTAATCTCAAACTCTTGCACAGAGAAATGATACAACTCTTCTATCTCCTCTTCTTTGTGTGCCCTGAGACAGTGTGCAAACAGAGCGATCTATTGCACTTAATGTACCCCTACATACAGCCGGCTGACAAGGGTTTGATGAAAGGGGAATTGCAAGGAGTACCAGGTTAGGGAGCACTGACAGCTGAAGGAATAACCTTTTACATAGCAGGGGCCTGTATAAGAGAATTGGTGGGGTTAAGGAACTGTCTCATGTGAAAGGACAGAGGAATAATACTGCCTTCTCTTTCTTTTGAAGGGTCTCCTCCGAATCGCAAACGTCCCCTCAATGAAAAAGCAACCGATGATTATCACTATGAGAAATTCAAGAAGATGAATAGGCGATACTGATGAACGTGGGTTGAAGTCTTTGCAGTTGATCTGATTTTCCACTAATAAATGATTCTGTGTCCATGACCTGCAATGGATGTGGGTAGTGTCACTACCTTCACATGCTGGTGTTGCCTACAAAGCTTTCCTTGTGCTCTTTTAGTGAATCACTTCACAGGTGATTGTGAACTCTTTGATCAGCAAAATCCTGTACATAACTTATTTCCAGTTATAAAACTTCTTTTATAAGAACATGAGCTTTTATGGTTGGCATTTTTTAGTGTTTTCACAGGCTCCTTTTCCCCTCTTAAAATCCTTTAAAAGCAGCAGTGCTGTTTGCCCTGTAAATAAAACAGGAAGGTTTAAAGCCAGTTTGCTTGAATTTAACTTCATAAGAGGCTTCTGTTGGTTTATATCTTTCTCTTCCCTGTAGACTTACTTCTGTAGGAGCTCACTTAATTTTATTTTAGCTGTTGAAGAAAATGGGGTCAGGTTGTAGCTTGAACTGGAGGAAAATCTCACTTTCAGCTGTTAGGACAGGGTCAATGTGATGTCTGGTGCAGAGGCCCCACCGCCAGTGTGATGTGTGGAACGTGAAGGCAGGATTTGCAACTTGCAAATAATAAAAGTGGTTTAAAGTGATCATAAGTGGTGTTTTTCCTTCTGGGATACACGCTGATGGTTTCTGGGTGTTGGGGAAAAGAGACGGGGTCCGTGTTCCATCGCTCAGGAGGGAAGACTCCATAAGGGGTGAGGGAGCCCCAGAGGGGGAGAGTCTCTAGGTCAGGTAAATGCGGCGGTTTACCCCTAAGCCTGTGTTCCCGTGGCGGTCAGGGATGTCGCTGCAGCTCGTCCCGACCCGGAGCGCTGTGTTTAACCAAGTGTACCACACGAGGCCGCCATTTAGCTAACTACGGTTAGCCCGGCCAACATGGCGGCCGCCCTCAGCGTCAGCCCCGCCTCTGCCCGCACCCAATATGGCGGCCGCCCTCAGCGTCAGCCCCGCCTCTGCCCGCACCCAACATGGCGGCGGCGGAAGCGGCGTTGTGGGGCGGAAGCAGCGGCGGAGGCCGGCGTTGGGGCCGGGCCGGTCATGAAGCTATGGCGGGGCTCGCTGAAGGCGGCCCTGGCTCTGGTGCTGCTGCCGCTCCTTACGCCTGCGAGTGCCGTGGAGCCCATCAGCCTGGGGCTGGCTATCGCGGGCGCTGCCGCCTCGGCCCTTACCGGCTTCATCTCTTACCCGCGGCTCTACTGCTACTTCAAGGAGTGCTGCCTCCAGAAGCACGACCAGCGCGGCGCCGCCGCCGGTGCGGGATGAGGGGGTGCTGGGGGGCGAGAGGGGATGAGGGGACATTGCGGGGTACGAGGAGGGCATTGAGGGGTGCAGAGGCCCCGGGAGCCAAGCAGGGCCCGTGTGGCTCCCGCTCGGCCGGCCCTTTGCCCGGGGCTGGCAGGCTTCAGAGCCGGGTGGGTGCGGGACCCTCCTCGAAGGAGGCAGAAGCCGAGAGGAGCCTGCTCCCTCCTCGCTGCTGCTGATGTTCTCCCCATCCAGCTCTGCAGGAGAATCTGGACAAGAAGCTGTTCGGGCAGCACCTGGTGAGCAAGGTGATTGTGAAGGCCGTGAAGGGCTTCTTGAACAACACCAATGCCAAAAAACCTCTTGCCCTTTCCTTGCACGGGTGGACTGGAACAGGGAAGAACTTTGTCAGTAAGATAGTCGCCGAAAGCATTTATAAAAGAGGTCTGCAGAGTAAATACGTCCATCAGTTCGTGGCAACTTTACATTTCCCTCATGCTCACAGCATCAGCCTCTACAAGGTAAGAGGGTGCTGTGGAACGCATGGGGCATAGCTCTGCTGCATTGACTGCTGTATTGAACTATAAATGCTATGGCATGAGCACTGCTAGAAACGTAGGTGTTATTTTATGCAGTAATTTGTAGCTTACGCTTGTTTTGGAATCCTTTGTACAGAACTAAGTAAATCCTAACGTCCTTCATGACTGATTTTCCTGTGAATGCGGAGGGGTTTTGTGTGTGTTTTGAGCCTCTATGGTTCATTTTCATGCTATACTTTGTTTAGAGATGTGACTGACATGAGTGTGGTTCAGATGGTCTCCATGGTTAGGTGATGTGGTGACATCCAGGTGTGTCAGGTACCATGGCAAGCTGGAGATTGCACTCTGAGGCATGGTTGTGCTTTCCAGCTTTGCTGCACGCTGAACAGTTCCATTTAGTTTTTCTATGCATCCATTTCCCAGCTGTGAAACAAACCCAACAAAATATTCTGCTGTCGGAAATGTACAGACTGTAATTGGAATGGTTCTGTCAGTTTTTAAGTGTCAATGCAGCTGTGTAGGCAGGTGGATATTATAGAATCATAGAATAGTTTGGGTTGGAAAGGACCTTAAATCATCCAGTTCCAACCCCCCTGCCATAAGCAGGGACACCTCACACTACACCATGCCACCCAAGGCTTCGTCCAACCTGGCCTTGAACACTGCCAGGGATGGAGCACTCACAACCTCCCTGGCCAACCCATTCCAGTGCCTCAGTACCCTCACAGGAAAGAATTTCTTCCTTATATCCAATCTAAACCTCCCCTGTTTAAGTTTGAACCCATTACCCCTTGTCCTGTCACTACAGTCCCTAACGAAGCGTCCCTCCCCAGCATCCCTATAGGCCCCTTTCAGATACTGGAAGGCTGCTATCATGTGGGATGGTGGCTGAGATGCATGTTTTCTGGGGGGTGGTTCTTGTTCTAACTTTGTTAACAGCAGTTTGAATGAGTACCACTGTCCTGTTTGGTTTGTGTATGTTAAAAATGAGAAGAGGGTTTTCTACAAACCTGATTTCTAAATGGAGGAAATACCCATTTCCTCTTTTTGTTTTTTACAGCGTGTTGCAACTGAGTGGTTTTAAAACAGATCCTTTTCTGCTTTTGTTTCAAGTTGAATACACTTGGGAATCTTGCTGCCCTAGGCAGTAGGGAGAATTACTGGTTCTTATCCACAGTTCACCCAATGGCACCTTCCTGTGGTGCCTCTGTGGTTCAGAGACTGAGTGAACAATGACTATAAAAAAACCATGAATCATTACAAATGGTCAGAGCTGTTCTCTTTCATCTGCCAGCATCAACCCTTTGGGTTTTGTTTTGGTGGTGGTGGTGGTTGTGGTTGTTTATTTGTTTTTCCAGTTACTTCATTGTTGACCTTAAAAGTAACACTTAAGTGAGAGAATCTCCAAATACAATAAAGCATTAGCAGTATTGTGTTTTAAGAAGGGCTCATAACTGTCTTCATTTAAACTTCTGAGTGATTAAAACACAGGGCTGAAAATTTCTACTTCTGCCAGAAGCAGTTGCAGTTTCTCACTGGTGCTGTTCAGGTAGCGAACTCAATATCACTTATAGCTTTGACACCTAAGGATGTTTAGATCAAAGTGCTGACAAAAGTTATCACCTTATTTGTCAGGGCTTTGCTTTGTGTTGCTGTTCCTCTGTGGTGCCCATCCTATGTTCTACTGTGCAGTTTAATTTTTGCTATGTTTAAAGGACTATGTCACAATGAGATTTCTTGCTTGTCCCAATTCCATCTCTTGGTGTCTTAAAGGTTTTCAGAACCAGCACGAGATTTTGTTAAATATTTATTTATAGTTTTTAACCGTGTTTCAGTCAAGAAGCCAAAGCTATTGAAATGACACAGTTGACATCACTCAGGACAAAGGCCAATACACAGAAGTGCTGTTTTCTATCTTTTCAACACAAATTCTTTCAGCATCTTTTGGTTTTGTGCCTCTCAGGACCAGCTGCAGTCGTGGATTCGGGGAAATGTGAGCATCTGTCCTAGATCACTCTTCATATTTGATGAAATGGATAAAATGCATGCAGGACTCATTGACTCCATCAAGCCATTCCTGGACTACTATGAGCTTTTGGATGGGGTGTCTTACCGGCAAGCCATCTTCATATTCCTCAGGTATGAAGTAGCTTCTCAGGTTTGCTGTTCTGTACACTTGATGCCTTCTAAAACTACCTCCAGCCACAATCTTTGTTTTCTCTTTACTTAGCAATGCAGGAGCTGAAAAGATAACAGAGGTGGCACTAGATTTCTGGAGAAATGGGAGGACAAGGGAAGATATACAACTGTCAGATATCCAGAATGCGCTATCTGTGTCTGTCTTCAATAACAAAAATAGTGAGTAAAACAGGGATTGCTTTGGAAATGGTAGAAACAAAAAGGATGGGCTTCATTTAGCTGCATTTTTACAGCTCTGGTTTCTACTTGATGTGGCCTCCAGTTTTTGGCTAGCAGGGAGCCACAGTGCAGTTTTGGGGCGTACAGTCAGCTCTTGACATGAAGCTCTGTGTACACCTTGGCTACTGGAATGTTTGCTGTCTGTTGGATTGTATATGTTGGGGGAAGTCTATGCTGTGCATTTTGGGGGCTAAAAGGAAAGCAAAGATAAATCCAGACAGTGAAGCTAGGGCTGATAAATCTTTAACCTATAAAATACCTCATTATGGGGAAGCCACTTCCTTGACCACCGACCCACTTAGCCTGTCTTGCTCAGTCTGTTAAAAGCCTTCTGGTAGCTATTTAGGAGTAGCAAACTGATAGGCTGGCCAGCCCTGCTGTGGGCAGTGCAGTGCTTCCTAGGTTTTCTTGCACAGGACTTCTGGTAAAAAGGGGGTGTTAACATAATTATGCTCTGAAATTAGCTTTGGAAGCTAACTTTTTTAAAAGATTAGATGCAAGCTCAAATACAGGAGCAAGAAAGCTGGTCTGGAATTGCTAATAAGAGGTAGAAAACCAGTTCTTCTCTAAGTGAGAGAGGGGAATGTATGAGGCTAGCACTGGGGAGCAAGGCTTAAAGGCATTCCACCAGAATTCATTCATTCAGCTCCAATGGACCACATCTGTATGTATCATGAAAACTTTATGCACAGCTTACCATGAGAATGAGCTTGTATTTGGACTTACTTGTGCATTATAGGGCCCTAAAACCACAGGTGAATTGTTACTGGTATGTAGCAGAGGGTTGTGGTATGCCTTTTGTTCCCATGTAACCCATGGTAGTGTGTAACTAGAGGAGTAGTAACAACTCCTTTGTCTTTCCCTTTATAGGTGGATTTTGGCACAGCACCTTGATTGATAGAAATCTCATTGACTACTTTGTTCCCTTCCTGCCTCTGGAATACAAACATGTGAAAATGTGTATTAGGGTTGAGATCAAATCCCGTGGCTATGCTGTGGATGAAGACATTCTAAGCAGAATAGCGGACGAGATGACCTACTTCCCCAGAGAGGAGAGAATTTACTCAGATAAAGGCTGTAAAACTGTGGATGCAAAGCTGGATTATTACTATGACTTCTAACACTTTATTGCTACAACCTGCAAAGAAGCAAATTTAACTTAATCACAACGTGGAGAGCCTGGGACATTTCATTTTTAAGCATTTTTTTAACGAAAGGAACATGACTTCTTTCCTGGTGTGTAAATAAGTGGCAGTGCCTCTGCATTGGTATTCTGTCACTAGTCACGGCTCCCAGGTACGTCAGCCTTGTGTTGTCAAGGTAAGAACAAACTGTGTTGTAAATGTGGGAGTCTGTGAGACAATGCTGAAGATGTCTGTTGGATCATGTGTCAGTCATCAGAGCCATTTGCAGACTGCTGGCACCTATAGAAGGATGAGACTATGGCTTAATTTTAATTGGATTTTGGGTTGATGTGGATGATCTCTATTGTCGAATTTTAATCGAAGTTCCTATGTCTGTGTGTCAAACCAAGCATATGAACCTGTTTCATGTGAATAGTGTTCTGAAGGTGGATTTAATATTACAAGGAAGTAGGTTGAAATCCTGGACTGCCACATCAGTGTAGTTGGTTCCTGGTTTCGGTTACTTTTTGATCTATAACATTGTTCACAGCATGCTTGCCCAAGGGTGAGCTCTGGTTCACTTTCTGACTGGTGAATCAGCTGCATGGAAAGGCTGTATCTTAACAGGAAACATGTACAGGTGAAATTTTACATGAAGGAAATGGAAAAGAGGTTTCTTCACCTACATGTAGAATTTGGAAGATAGCTAGCATGGTTTTGCCTTTTTCATCTTCCTTGCAATACTGTGTGCCTTTGAGGCAGGGATGAAGACAGATCCAAAACCAAAAGTGAGATGTGTCAACTGAACTTAACTGCAGGGAGTGTTTCGTTTCTGAGTGTGAGCACTGCAGAGACTTTTTGTTTTCACGCCAGTTTCTATTCAAAATAAACTTTTCTCATCATAAGTGTATTTCTTAGCTATACCTTCTGGTGTCCTTTGAATTGCGCAGTTTATGTTGATTTTGCACAAACTTACTTGTTGAGGAAGAGCATGCTATGTTTCTAGCTAATGTATTCCGCTGTTCTTGAATATAGGTGTGCCCTTTCTTGAATTCACAGGGAATAGATACGAGGAGGAGATGTGACTCTTTGCTATGTGGTTAAAGGGAAACAGTAAATTTGGAGTGGAAACTGCACTTCTAGAGCATTGGTACTAATTGCATTTGCAGGTGTTTTGTAGAGGCAGACTTTTTAGGTGTATGTGTGCTCAGCAGCATCATAAGGATGAACTTGTAGACACCAGTTCAAACCCTGCTTCTCATCTCCTGCTCTCACTGTGGTACCCATGGCTGAACACCCTGCAGGCTCTCATTGAAGCCACCCACATTTTCAGTGGCAGCAGCTTGAAGTTTTCTCTGCAAGGGACAAAAAGGGCTCAGTAAGACTCTACCTGTCCAGTTCTGCTCTGAAATTGTGTAATATGCAAATTATCAGTCCTGATATTTGTCAGCAAATGAGTGCTTTGAACTTAGGGATTTATCTTTTACGTCCTGATTATAGCAAATAATGGGAAAAAGCAGATGTGGAAATTACAAACTTTTATTACTGTCTGGTACCTCCTCATCAAACAGTGGTTCAACCAAGTAGCATTGTGGCTCTTTCAGCATTAAATATTCTTAGTTCTGCTTTGTGTGCCATTGCAGCATCAATACCAGCATCTGACGTATATTGATAGCTATTATTTTGTTATATCATAGCTCCAGATGGCTTAGGGTAGATTGAAGCTTACTCTAGAGACTGCAGGAATGATGTTGAAAGGGTGGAGACTGTCTTTGATATCTCTTCCATTCTTGAAGACAGCAGATCTGGTTAGGAGCATCTCCATTTCAGTAATGGAAATCTGTGTTCCTGAAACCACTCCCAGATTTGATCCTGTTGTTATTCCTCCCCTTTAGACAGTGTGGTTTCAAAGCCTGAGGTCTTCATTCTGTCTTTCTTGCTGTGACTGGGTAACTTTGGGCATTATTAATAGGTGTCATGGTTTAACCCCAGCTGGTAACTAAGTACCACACTGCTGCTCACTGACCACCACCCCTGGTAGAATGGGGAAAAGAATTGGAACAAGGTAAACCCCACAGGTTGAAGTAAGAACAGTTTCATAACTGAAGTGATGCACAGTACAGTTGCTCACCAATTGATGCCTAGCTAGTCCCTGAGCAGTGATCAGTGGTTCCATCAGTTCCCTCCTCTTTTATATGCTGGGGATGACATATCCCTTTGGCTAGTTCAGGTCAGCTGTCGGGCTCTGCTCCCTCCTGGGTCCTTGTGCACCTTCTTACTGGCAGAGCATGAGACTTCTTGATACGGAGCAAGCACTGCTTGGCAACTAAAACATCAGTGTGTTATCAGCATTGTTCTCAGACTAAATCCAAACCACAGCACTGCACCAGTTTCTCAGAAAAAAATTAACTCTATCCCAGCTGAAATCAGGAGAACAGGCCACTTGAAACTGGATCAGACAAGAGAAAAATGTCAAACAGGAGAAAGGTCTGAGCCCTAGGGAAGCAGTGCATTGGCCAGGCAAGAGCAGTTGAGCAGTCACTGAGATGAATTCTGTTCTTACCAAAGTCCAGTCCAAGCAACTGCTGCTTTAATTCAGCCTTCTTCTGCAGGGAACATTCCTGTGCTCATAAAATGAG
The DNA here is from genome assembly GCA_002631895.1 of Agapornis roseicollis. Lineage (NCBI taxonomy): Eukaryota > Metazoa > Chordata > Aves > Psittaciformes > Psittacidae > Agapornis > Agapornis roseicollis. The sequence goes on from NDXB01009666.1 coordinate 124,843, forward strand.
AGGCTGTGGTTAAGATACAGCAGTGTAGAGTGCTCTCTTGACAGGGGCAGCGTGGCCCTAGATACCCATCTGCTGGTGCCCTGGGCCAAGCTGTCGTGTGTACAGAGTGGAGCAGTCACAGTGCAAAGTCCTGATGAACCAGGCAGCGTATGCTTCCCATGGACAGTCCTTGTGCATCGTTACAGCACAACACATGGTTCAAAACAGCATGAACAACTGACTGTTCAGTGAGGTGTGAGTTCTTGCCAACTGCTGTACCTCACTTGAATTAGGCCATTATTTACACACTGACTCTTTCAGTGCTAGAGAGGCTGCAGATGCTCTGGCCCATGCTTATCCTGTAGTTCCATCATATCTTTGCCAGCTAGAGAGGTGAAGCACCAGCTTGAATACCAGCTTCCCAGAGGCAGCACAGAGAGGAGGAATGGTTAAACAAGCTACGTGAGGCATATTTGTCCTGCAGTGCCTGGCAGGTAGGAGTTACCTGTCAGTAACTATGAAGCAGAGACTTTAAGGCTTTTTCATAGGTTTGCTTCTTCTGAGCTGTATTTAACTGCTGAATTCCTTACTGTGCTGTCAGATGAGTCAGTGTTTTCATCTCAATAGGCTATCTGCTCATCTATTCTTATAAACAAATTTTTAAGGAAGCTTAATAGGAAGCTGCAGTGCAGCTGGTTGAAAAACTATAGAAACTTGTACTTAAGCTGAAAATGATTAAGCCAAGAGAGAAAAGTGACTTAGGATTTATTCAAACTATATCGTAGTAATACTTAATGTTTTGACATTCCACAAATATTTTGTATTTGGAGTAACTGAAACTGGATGCAGCTTGTGAGTCAGTTAACAGGCAAAACATGATCCATGAAAAGCAAGAGTCCAATGTCCCAAGGTTAATGGCTACCTAACTTTGGCTCTGGAGATTGCATCAGTGTGAGCAGTTTGCCAACATTTGACAAACTCCACGTGGGGTTGTAAAAGGCAATTGACACTTTAAATGTGTCAGTTTACTCATTTACTAAGCTCTCTGTTGTAATTTAAATTAACATAATAGCATTGACAACTGTAAGTTCTGCATCACATCTTAAAGCGAGTTTAAGTACAAGTGAGGGAACACATGCTGCAGCACGATACCAGTTTAGAAAACACGCTACAATCGACAAGTGATAGGCACTTCTGTCTTGCATTACAATACTTGATCCACAAGTGATGATGAAAGAGTTAAAGCTTGCAACAGAGTTTTAAACTTCAGCCTTACCCGTGGGTGTAGGTTAACTCAGTCTTTCCAAGCTTCCTAACTCGCCACTCTTCCACACAGTCATACTTTAATGTTAAAAACTTATACAAAACTTAGTTACCTACTGAGGTATGGGATTGTGGATTGCTCCCATTTCCCATACTCTGTGGCTTTCCAGGAAGAGCTTTCTATTTCTGTTGCTTGCACTTCAGCATAAAAGTACACATTTTAAAGTACCTTCTGCCATGAAAGTGTCTTCTAAGCAAGGTGACAGTAGCATTACCCAGTCCTGGACTACTCGGTGCAGCTGGGAGTGACTACTAAAGATCTTGCAGACTTCAGGCCCAGAAGCCCACATGCAGATTCACCTGACAAGCTGTCAGTCAGATCCTCGTGAGAGATTTCTCTGATTATGAACAGCAGGCTGGTCTAGGACATGGTAGCAGTGGGATCCCTCAGATGGGTCCCTCTGCTCAGGAAACCCACACAAATTCACATAGTTCCCTTAGTTAAAGAATATAAAGTTTCTTTATAATTTCTTTTTGTCTAAGCAGCAATCCACCTTCCACCACACCATCTTACTGCAATGCATCAAGGTGTTCACCCTTTCAGACACTCTCATAGTCCTAAACACACCACACACCCCTTCATTTCACTAGCCTGTGACTGAGACAACGTACAAGGAAGGGAATACGACTGCCTGTGAGAATTTCTCTGTTCTCCTTTTCCCTTGTCTAGTTTTAGTGGAAAGAGGAATTAAATGCTTAATAATCTCTAGCACTTGGAAGAATAAAGCAGGAGAGACTATATCCAGTGCTATGTATGTGACGGACTCAGAAATTCTCTCTAGATTAAAAGGAAACTAAAGGGGGTAACATCTGGATACCAGTCAGTTCAGAGATGAACAGTGGGATATTCAGTGCCAGGCTGAACAGGGTTTTGAGCAACCTGGTCTACTGGAAGGTGTCTACTTGTGGCAGGGGATTGGAACTAGCTGAGCTTTAAGGTCCCTTCCAACCCAAACCATTCTGTGATTCTGTGTTAAGTTTAAAAATAGAACAAACCACAAAATACAACAACTGCAGTTAAAAAGCCCACACAGCGCACTCTGGTACTTCACCAAACTCCCTGCAACTGTAAAAAAGCTTAAGTGCAAAATCATAGATTTCCAGAAGCTCTGGAAATGCTTTGGAGTCCTGACAGGTACTCAACCCCTGGCTTTTGTATTTCTCATCACTATGTCTTCATGAATATCCAGCTTGGCCTGTACAGTCTTGCAGCCTTTATCAGAGTAGATTTTCTGCTCTTTTGGGAAGAACGTCATCTCATCAGCCACTGCTTGAACGATGTTCTCATCAACAGCATAGCCACGGGCTATCATTTCAGCCCTGATGCACATCTTCACATGCTTGTGCTCCAGGGGCAGGAAGGGGATAAAGTAGTCAATGAGGTTCCTGTCAATGAGGCTGCTGTGCCACAGTCCACCTGGGGAGAAAGAGAAGCATAGGAGGGAGTTTCTCTAAACTTGAACCTGATAAGAGAGGATCCACTGGGCTAACTCAATTCAATTTGTCTTGGCCACTGCCTAAGGAAGAAAAGATGCCCATTAGCTGGGGGGGATGAAACTGACTGTACCTCGCAGGTGCCACTCCTACCCTTCAGCATGCATGCAGAGCAACTTCTGTGCTGCTTCACTGGAGTGAAGGGCCAAAAGGGTGCAGGACTAGAGCACTGTAGGAAGATGGGCCAGAGGACGTAGGGCAGGGTCAAGGTAAGCTACAGAAGATCACAGAGATGAGCCCTGTGTTACGAGTAAAACAAATTTCCCATTTTCTGGGGACAATGACTTACTGTTCTTATTATTGAAGACTCCTACAGATAACATGGGCTCCAGATCTTTCAGCTGAATCTCTTCCCTGCGCTTTCCACTTGACCAGAAGTCAAGAGCTGCTTTATTAATTAAGTCACCACCTGCGTTGCTGTTCACAAAAGGAAAACGTGGTGAGTACAGACACAGCCGAAGAAATATTTCTTTTCCAACTGGTTACCCACATAGCTCACCTTCCTGATGTCACACACATCACTGAAACAGTGCACGTCTCCAAGGGAACCTCCCCAAAATGTGAACTCTCACATCATCTGTGCTCTGAGCCTGGCTCACGAGCTCTGCATGCTGCAGTGGTCTGCTGCATGGCATCAGACCTGCTTCACTATAGTCACAGGCCATGCTCATAGTCCTCCCCTATGTCTTCACAGAGAGGGTCTTCACTCCCGAGTGGTTCTTTTGCTGTTCTTTGAATGAGGTCCCATGGGACTATCTTTATTACCATAAACACAGGTTTAGCTCAGAATCTCAAGAATGACTGAATAAGTGCTACAGACCTGAGGAAGATGAAGATAGCTTTCCTGTAGGACACCCCATCAACCTGCTCGTAATAGTCTAAAAATGGCTTGATGGCATCAATGAGACCTGGATGCATTTTGTCCATCTCATCAAAAATGAAGACAGAGTGGGGACAGGCACTGACATTGCCTCGAATCCAGTTCTGCAGTTGTTCCTGGAAGAACAGGTGGAAAAACACTGAAAAATGAGGCCTCTTACAGATGTACTGTGAGCTGCTTGTATGTGACAGACATTAGAGACATGCTTTCAAATGTCAGCAACCCATGCTCACCGATTATACTTTTTCCTGAAGAGAGGACCATGAACTCTGTGACTGATCCCTTTGACATCCAACACTGATTTTAAATGAGTTCTTTTCCTGCTCATAGAGGAAAGACTTTCTAATTCTTTCTGCTTAATGTATGGAAAGACAAAACCCAGGATGAGATGGGAAGTCTTGTGACGAGACAGCTTCTTTTTGTTTGTTTTAAATCACTGCTTCATCTTTCATACAGAAACCCAACTTAGCAGTACATCACTTCTGGGTACCTTCAAGCATTAAAATGTGAAGACTGGAATTCTCCAATGTGAATGTGACCTAAAAAATGTCTCTGCAGGCTACAGTTTCCCATTGCACAATGTGTGGTGGATTGACCCAGCAGCAGCCAAGCACCCCAGCAGGATGGGGGAGAGAGGACAATGAACAGAAGTGAGACAATAATGGGTCAAGGTAAACACAGTTTGACAGGTGATGGAAGGAAGAAAAAGAGCAGCAAAAGGAATCACATCCCTGACACATGCAGACGAGTGCCCAGCCAGTGTTAGACACAACATCCCTCACTTTTCCCTTCTATTCCAGTTCTGATTGCTGAGCACATGGTATGGAATAACCCTTTGGCTGACTGGGATAAGTTGCTGTGGCAGCATCCCCTTCCCAATGTCTTGCACACCCCAGCTTGCTCACTTTGAGTGGAGGAATAAAGCAAGCTTTGAGGCTGTGCAAGCACCATTCCATAACAGCCAAAACACAGCTCTGTTATCAACACTGTTTGAGCCACAAACACAAAACACGGCTCTGCGGGGGCTGCTATGGACAAAGTTACCTTGATCCCAGCCAGGCAGGGTTGCACAGCAGAAATCAGCAGATGGCATTAGTGACAGGTCAGTACCAGGAAACTGCTCTCACTTTAAATTCCCTGGTATTTCGGTGCCTTTCACTTCCTGCAGGGATTTCCTCATCCACTGCTCCTAAGCATCAGCTTTGGAAATACCCCACTTCAGCTGCCAAGTGCCTGAGGGTTGTAATGCAGCACAACCCCCCTGCCTTTAGGGACAAGCTAACAGGATTACCTTGTGTCCCTCCTCACCTTATAGGTCTTGACTTGGTCGTGGTGAGGGAAGTGCAGGGTGGCCAGGAAGAGATGGACGAACTTGCTGCGCAGGCCGGCAGGGTGGACATGCTCCGCCAGGATCTGGCTGAGGAAATTCTTGCCGGTGCCGGCCCAGCCATGGAGTGACAGCATCAGCGGCTTCTTGGGGCTGGGGTTGTTGCTGAAGCCCATCACTGCCTTCAGCACCACCTCCTTGGCCAAGTGCTGCCCGAAGAGCTTCGTGTCCAGCTGCAACTTCAGCGCTGAGAGGAGAGGGAGAGCTCAGCACCGCCTGGCCACACACCGGGCGAGCTCAGCGGGGCCACTACTGGCCACGGGGCTCAGCCCAGCACGGCCCCTGCCAGGCGCACCAGTGACCGGTTACTAGCCGGGCTATGGAGCCCAGCGAGGCCGATCATCCACCCCTCCCCACCCCGGCCCTGCCGTACCGGTAGCGTTGAGGCGCCGGCCGGCGCTGGGGCAGCACTCCACGTAGCTGCAGTAGAACCTGGGGTGGGACAGGTAGCCGGTGAGCGCCGAGGCGACGCCGATGGCCAGCCCCACGCTGAGCGGCTCCAGCGCCGCCAGCCCCGGCAGCAGCAGCCCCAGCAGCCCGAGCACCCGCAGCATGGCGGCTCCGCGCCTTGCCGCAGCACCGCCCGCCGCCGGCTGTGGGCGGGAAAGGTCCGCCCTGCCCGTAGCCTCCGCCGCCATCTTTGTGATGGGCAAGGGCGGTGCTCGCTGCCCTGTCTGTGGTGGACCGGAGGGGAGTGACCCCAACGACAGGCTCAGGGCGGACCTTAACGCTCGGATACCTCATAGGAAGATGGAGAGAGGAGGTGGTGGTCTCTTCTCCCAAGTAACCTGGTTTCCTTCTATGACAAGGTGGCTGCCTGGTTGATGAGGGAAAGGCTGTGGACATTGTTTGGACTTTAATACAGCATTGGATGCTGTTTCCCACAGCGTTCTCCTGGAGAAACAGGCTGCTCATGGCCTGGATAGGTGTGTGGGTAAACTGGCTGGGTGGCAGAGCCCAAAGAGTGTGGTGAATGGTGTCACTTATGGTTGGTCACTAATGGGGTCCCTCAGGGCTGGGAATTGAGGCCAGTGTTGTTTAGTATCTCCATTGATGATCTGGATAAGAGGATCGATGGCATGCTCAGTAAGTCTGCAGATGACACCAAGTTGGGTGGCAATGTTGATCTGCTGTAGGACAGGAAGCTCTGCGGAGGGATCTGGACAGGCTGGATCAATGGGTTGAGGACAGTTCTATGAAGTTGAACAAGGCAAAGTGCCAGGTCTTGCACTTGGGTCACAACAACCCCATGGAATGCTCCAGGTTTGGGAAAGAGTAGCTGGAAAACTGCCCGAGGGAAAGGACCTGGGAGTGTTGGTCAACAGCAGCTGAACATGAGCCAGTTTGTGCCCAGGCAGCCAAGAAGCCCCCAGCATCCTGGTCTGTACCAGCACCAGTGTGGCAGCAGGACCAGGGCAATGGTTTTGCCCCTGCACTGAGCACTGGTGAGGCTGCACCTTGAATCCTGTGTTCGGTTCTGGACCCCTCACTGCAAGGGACATTGAGGTGCTGGAGCAGGGCCATCCTGGTTGATTCTGTGTGACAGCATCAGCAGCCTCGGGCCCTGCTCACCTCCTGCATCACCTCAGGGTGAGCTGGGCTCCTTCTCTCCCCTCAGATTGAGCCAGACCACGTCCCTGAGACCCCACTCAGAGCCACGCAGGCCCCATCTTGTGTGCCTGTCCCTTCCCTCCACCCCGCCTGTGTTCTGTGAGGCACTGGAGCTAATGGCACTCCCAATCCCATGCCACAAGCATGAGCCTCCTCTTCCTCTCTCCCCATTGGTATCTGGAGTTTCATGCCCCATTTGAGTACCTGTTTGCACTCAGAGCTCTCAGAATTACCTGGGTAGCAAGGTGCTGGCCAAAGACTTGTTGCCCCAGCTATTGAAGGAAAGAGGGGAAAGTCAGAAAATACCATATTATTAATCCCTTTGTGTTTGGTTGCAGCTGAATGGCCATTGGGGAGAATAACTGTTTGCTACCCTCTGGCCATGACAACACTGTGAACTGGCAGAGAATCCAACCGAGGAACAGATCCATGAATCAGATCCTTGGTGGGATTTATGGGAGCCAAGCAGTCTGTATGAGATAGGCAGGAGTCCCAGTGGTCTTGTGGCTACTGCCCTCTGTAAGGTCCTGGGATGAGATCTACTGTGTTTGCAGAAACTTGTTCAGTGCATGTGCTATATTCTGGTTTACTGGAGGGTTTTATGTGTCATCTAGCATACCTCACATGTATAGAAAAGTTTGTTTCTATTACTGCATTGAGCTCTCTTCAAGAAGCACCACAACTGGTGTTTCACTGGCTAAATTACTAGAAAGCACCTGTTTGTAAGCAGCTGGATTCAGAGCAGGTAGGAGGTGATGGACTGAAGTACCTGGAGGCACACAGGTCTCCAGCAGCTGAGGATTTGTTTTGAAGTCTGTATCCCAGCTCTGAAATGAAGCAGTATTTGTAATCCCATAACAAAGGGAAGGGAGATTCCAAGTGCCTGGATCAGGAGTTTATGGTTAAAAGGTTTTGTAAGCTCTTTTTCAGACCATGCAGCAGCTCCCTGCAGGCAGGGTGAAACAGCCCTTTCTTCCCCAGTCACTGAGGACTGCCAGCCTGCTTGTCTCAAGAGAAGTGAAGCAGCATGGTTTGAGTCCAGACTTACCACTAATTGCTACTCATTTAATATGTACTACAGGCAACCACCAACCAAGGTGTGAGATATCACTGTGTGTCCGTCTGAAGAAGCTGTGGGATTATTCCATTAGCTCTTAGCCTTGAATTCACCTCCAGAATTTTTCCTGTGCCATGGTTTAACCCCAGCCAGTAACTAAGCAACACAAACCACTCAGTGTCCCTCCTGCAGCAGGGTGTGGGAGAGAATCGAAACTCATGGGTTGAGATAAAGACAGTTGAAAAGGACACAAAAGGAAGAAAATAACAACAATAATGATAATAATTAAGGAGTTAGAACATGCAAAACCAGTTATGCACAATGCAGTTGCTCACCACTCACCAGCTGATGCCCAGGAAGTTCCTGAGCAGCTGCCCTCAACCAGATTTCCACTCAGTTTACATAATGAACATAACCAGCAGGATCGTCTTGCCTGGTGTAAGAGAGCCTGATAATTCTGTAAAGCCAAGACAGGCACAGAAAGATAGGGAGGATGATGGAGAAACCACAAAACACTGCTTGAGATGCCTTTGATCCAAGCTGGGAATTATTCAAGCCCATGTACTATTGGCTGAGCAGGCTTATGCTGCATTTAGGGACATGGTTTAGTAGTGTACTTGGCAGTGTTAATGACTGGACTCCATGACCTTAAAGGGGGTTTTTTCCTACATAAAAGATTCTATGATGTTCTGTGGTTTGGAATATCCCTTTGGATTGTTCAGGTCAGCTGTCCTTGCCATGTTCCCTCCCAGCTTTTTGTGCCCCTCCAGCCTTCTTGCTGGCAGGGCAGCATGAGAAGCTGAGAAGTCCTTGGCTTTGTATAAACACTACTTAACAACAGCTAAAACATCAGTGTGTTATCAACATTATTCTCATCCTAAATCCAAAACCAGCACTGTACCAGCTACCAGGAAGAAAATTAACTCTAGCCCAGCCAAAAGCAGGACAGCCTGCTTCTGGCAATAGAGACCAACACCAGCAAGGAAAATGCTCCAGTATTGCCATGAGGAGCAGGGTACATGACCACCTGTGGGATAAGCAGAATTAGGTTAGTACAGTCTTTGCCTTCTAGACCCACTGTGGACAGTAACTCTGATCTTCCCACAACCACTCCAAAGGAGAGTGGTGTTAAAAGGGAAGCCCTCACCACCCAGGGAAGGACCATCACTTGGTTCAAGGTGCCCTTGCCTTACCTAAGAAGTTCAGTGTGCCCTTCAAATTGCAGCACTGCAAGAGACTGCACTTCAGCCAGGAGTGAAGGGAGCTGTCAAGTGACAGGAGCACTTCCCATGAAGACTGAAGTGCTGAGAGAGTCCAAAGCTGGCTTCAAATTGGGCACCAGAAGAAAGATCACAGCAGCATTCAGGAGCTGCATAGTGGGAACTAAAAGCCAGCCTGGCTCGGCAGGAAAGGAAAGCAAAACAGAAACTGCAGAATAACTTCCCAGAGCGTGGGGCCTAAGGCTGCTCAAGAGGATGGAAGCCAAGTCCCCTGTAAGCTGGAGGTGTTAATGAGTTAACAGACGTATCACACTACTCCTTGAGAGCTGGCAGGGTTATAAACAGNGAAGTGCCGAGAGAGTCCAAAGCTGGCTTCAAATTGGGCACCAGAAGAAAGATCACAGCAGCATTCAGGAGCTGCATAGTGGGAAGTAAAAGCCAGCCTGGCTCGGCAGGAAAGGAAAGCAAAACAGAAACTGCAGAATAACTTCCCAGAGCGTGGGGCCTAAGGCTGCTCAAGAGGATGGAAGCCAAGTCCCCTGTAAGCTGGAGGTGTTAATGAGTTAACAGACGTATCACACTACTCCTTGAGAGCTGGCAGGGTTATAAACAGGGTATTGCTGCATGGGTAGAGTGAGAGTTTCATAAGAATAATCCCAGCTCTGAGTGGAGCAGGATTGGAAGCTCACTGCATCTTAGTCAAGGTAACTAATTGGTCTGGCGATTAACCAAGAATATAGGGATGCTTGGCTTGGGCTTAGTTTAAAGGAGGTTGTGCACTGAGGATCACAGAGCCCAAAGATTTCTGTAGCAGTGCCTGGAACTCTGCAGCTCACAGGACTGAGCATGGCAGAAAGCTGCTTTGTTAAACCCAAGTTCTCAGAGCAGATAGTTTGTCCTGACAACTTGGTGATGCCACCACCACCAAAAAGGAGTCTTTGCAAAGGGGAAAGACAGATCCTGAAACAGCTTGCATTTTCTCAGCACTTTTTTTTTAATAAAACAAATGGGAAAAGCACTTTGAAGTAATTCTCATTTTGTTTTTTTAAATCCCATTGGATGAACACTGAGCAGCTTTGTTTAGCTTTCAGAATACATGCTCAAGATTCGACATCTCTCATGAAACAAGTGCCCTGTGCTACTGATCACTTAGCACTCGGAAGCCTCATTGTTCCCTGTTTTGAGAGTCCTCATTGTCAGCTGCCACTGCGTCTTGGGGTGGCCACAGCTTAGACTCTTGGCTGTTTATTCCACATGGCCCCAGAGGAGCACAAAGCTTGCTGGGCTTTCCAGCTGTAACCTCTCCATTAGGCTACATAGAGGCCACAGGAAGGAACTGGCAGCGGCATAGGCAGGTTTCTGTGTTCCCTGGACTCTGTCAGAGCCCTCTGGGGAAACTCAAATGCCAGTTTTACAAAGTGGGGTTAATACCACTGAAGAAATGCTGGGAATTTTCCTGTCAGCTGTTTCCTTGCTGCACCGCTCCTCTGCATTTGTCTGTGCTGAGCACTAGATGGGGTGTCAGACAAAGGTTTTAGCTCAGGATTTATAGGATAGAGCAACTCGGGTAGAAAACTGAGTCATGCCTGAGGAAAATACAAGAGAGGAGTACACATCTGCAGAGCTGACCACTTGTGTTGTGGAACATCACTTCTTGGGACACCACACAACCCGGCTCGCATGGCTGCTGAGGGTTCATGAAGAGCAAGAGCCTCAGAGGCAATTTCAGCAGGGGACTGAGGGCAGCCAAAGTCATCCTATAAAGAAGAAGAAGAGCTTGAACAAAGAATTGAGGCTCTTTAGCTGGGATCTGCAGATCCTCTTGTCTGTACATCTGAATTGAAGGTGCAAGCAGGTTGCATTGCTCACCTCGCAGCCTTCAGCAGGTATTTCACCGTCCCTCTGTAGAAACAGAGCATGGTCTCTTGAACACAGCAATGGAGTGTCACCCCTGAGTATTTCTGGGATAAAGTGTTAAGTGCCAAGTTGTGTCTTGCAAAGGGTGAATCAGTTTCACAGTTTATGGTCCCCACTTTCAAACCTGGATGGCATAGAGCCTCTTCTGACTGATGTGTGAGGGAGACGATGAGATGTCCCTAGTAAGTTTTTCATTGTGGTCTTGTGTCCTTTCACAAGGTCCCACCAGCCTGGAAGGGAGTGCATCTCCCCAGACACAGGTAGGAAATACAAAGCGATATGCTAAAAACAACACAGAGAAGAAGAAATACTTTATCAATGCAAAAAGAAGGGGTAGCATGGGACACATCTATACATCTTCCCTTTTCCATGTGGGAGGGAGGTGGCATATATTTCCTATACAACAATAGGATGTATGCTGCATAACAGGTACCAGATGGGTGTTTAAATAACCTTCAGCTGCAACATGTCATGCTGTTATCTCATTATCCCTTACAAGTTAAATGGGTTCAAGCTGGGCCCAGACATGGATGAGATGTCTAATAGCAGTGGTGAAGCTGACATTGATGGCAATTTCCTTTAACAGCTGTCTGAAAGCTCCAAGTGGAACACAGACCTTGCAGTACACAGTCCACAGTGCAACATCTTGTTGCCTGTTGTGCTGATGAGCACATTGTTCTTCCATCTCAACACCCTCCTGTGTGCTGGGTATGGAATTGCCATCCTGTCATGTATTCACACTGCCCTCCTGACCAGCTTCAGGGGTGATGGTGGTCAGCCAGCAGTGGGTCCTCTTGAATCAGCTGCCACAATCTGAAGGTACTGGAAGTTTCTAGTAGAGAAGAACTCTAAAAGTGCTCTATGTGCATAGTTGGTTTGGGGTATCTGTGATTTATGGTGTTGATCAGCAGTGGAAGTGGTGTGGTGGGAAGGTGAGGGTGTAGGAGAGGTGGGGACATGGGAGGGTTTACAAAAAGAGGGAAAATAGGGATTTGGGGAGCAGTGGTATCGGCTGGAGAATCTGGGGTGTTTGCACTGAATAACTTGGATTGCTGAAGCTATTGTGATAGGGGAAGTAGTGGAGATGGGGTGGGTGTGCTGCAAAGGGAGAGATAAGAGGTGCAGTAATACAGGCCATGCAAGAGGAGAGGAGGTCCCAGATGAGAGCTTTGCCTGGCCTTGCTCTGCTTTTGGTGTGTTGAAATCTTCTGTCACCCACCCGCAGTTTGATTTGTGCACTCTTGGGTTCAAGTCAGCATTCTGAGGACTTCGGGTTTGCAGCCCCGTGACAAAAAGCCTGGAGAATTTGGGATATGGCTGGTTAGTGTGGCTTTCTGATCACAAGGCAGCATACCTCACACTTCACTGGTGAGCCAAGACACATCGTGTCTCCAGCCACAGGACAGGGTGCTAGGAATCGGTGTTGCAGCCCTGCCATGAGTTCATGGAGTGCAAGAGGTTTCTAGGTATGAATTTTAGGGTCAATGAATCAATGCTTTTCCCAGAAAATGTCTGTACTTTTGTTAGAGGATGTGTAAGAACAGTATTTTTATATTGCTGTATAAATAACAGTATTTCCAAGTGCTTTCTGAAAGAGGCTTGGGAACATGACTGCTGCTTTACATGGGCTGCAGGGCTGGCAAGAGGTTCTTGCTGGAGGTTTCTAACTGGAGAAGTAGGAGACTCATTTTCCCTTACAGTCGTTTAATTTCTACCTAAACACATTCTTCCCTGTTTCTGACCCTCTTGGACACTCTTTAATGCCCACAGTTATTTCTGAGTGAACTTTGGTTTATTTTTACCCCTTTTTTCCCTTTCCCCTGTATGTGTGGTTTGCGTTTGTTTTCTTTCCCTGCTTAAATTTCAGCATCATCTTCCAAGTGCTCCTTATCCTAAACATAGAGATGAGGCAGTGACAGGAAAGAGCTGTCACTCTGACGTACATTGGGATCTTTCAAGGGTGGGATTGTGGTGGGCTTTATCCAAATACAGAGCCTGGCTAAGCTCTGAGGACTACACTAATGCTTTGGAAAGGCTCTGACTCACTAGAATGTGTTCATTGACCTTTCTGTAATGTGACAGTTGCAATAACACAAGACACCAAATTCTACGTTCATGTTGAGCAAACATTGTCTAATCCTAGCAACACCCAGGGAGCCAAGAGACTGTCATCCTCTGGCAGGTAGGAAAGCTGAGGTTTGCAGAGGATGAAAGTTCTTCTTAACATGGTAGTTCAGAGCAAAGGGTTTAGCAACTCTGTTCTGTCTTTGAAATCTTTACTCAAGAGCTTGAGCCATGATTTGCCTTGGGCAGACATAAAAGCCCTCATCTGAATTACAAAATCTGAGTTCTTTGGGTCAGTGTGTGCTGCTGTACTGTGTGAAGAGGGACAGTCCAACAAGGAAAGGTATGGACGGGCCCAGGATTAGGGTGAAGTGGAACATCACATACATAGCTGTCGACATGAATCTGCCCATGAGAAATAATCACTTTGGTCACACCTGAACCCTTGTAAAATCCTGATGTACCAGCAGGGTTTTTTGTTCTGGTTGCTGTCTCTAGAAAAGACAATTGAGAGGTTCCTCCCTATGATGACAGGAAAGGGTTTCTCATCTGGATACCCCACCTTAAAACCCTTTTGCCTGAGCGTGTTTTGCAGCCAGAGACCAGAGCCTCTGTGTGCGGTACAAGCAGAGGGAATCAGCAGCCCTAAGGACCTTGCAGTGGTGGTCCAGAGCAGAGCTTTACCTGGTCCTGCATCTACTCAGAGCAATGTACAGCAGTTGAGGATCAAGCAAGGTTGATCAATGCTGCCAATGCCCTTTGGCTGCGATGAATGCTGACAGTCTGCAGAGGGACAGAAATGTGGGGTTTAATCTGATATCAAGTTGTTTTCAGCAGGTGGAGTAACACAGGTCATGTTATATAGTAGGGATAGGAGTGAAAGGTAGGGGAGTGGAGGCGTTTAAAGCCATGCTTGCTCTCCAGCATTGGTGTGGGTGAAGGAAGCTGCTGTCTCATGTGTCATGGTTTAAACCACGAGGTTTCTTGCCTCCTATGGGAACTTCCTTGAGAGGTGATGTTTTATAGAGCAGTGCAAGGTGACACACTGGCAGGGCACTCCCCTGCTTCTCATAGTGTGTGACCTGGTGCTGGAACCCCTTTGATACCAGCTCCGTCAAGCAATGATGGATGGAGATCTTTCTTCAGAACAAGCACAAGGAATTATGGAAGTGCCCAGCAGCCAAACTGGCTCTGCTCCTTCACCCAGATTGCTGTGTGCTCCAGAGGGGGAAGGGATGGAGGGAGGCAGCCCTTTGGCTTTGAACAAAATAAGAGGTTTCTGTTCTTATGAACAGGAGATGCCAAGACTGCCACAGTGACAGGCTTTGAGGAGAACAGTGTTTCAATCTGTAGCTGGGTGATGTTAGGAGGTGACCATTTCAAAACTGGACCTTCTTGGCATAGACACACTCCAAGATCATGTAGCTTTTGGTGCCAGGAGTGAAGAAGTTAAGGAATAGCTTGGAGAAAATTGCTGATAAGGGTTTACAAATACCAGTGCTGGGAGGACACTGGGGCTTATGAGGGTGTTTGATGTGCTGGCTTGGGTGTCTGCAAGCAGCCACTACCTATGGACCATGCAAATCCACCTGGGCTGGCAGCAGAGAGGCAGGAATGGAGGACAGCAGAGCAGGGTGGAGGACCCTTCCTTTACCAGCCCCTCCTTTTCACCCCTGGCTGCTGCAGAGCTGGCTCTGCTCCTGCCTAATTGCCTTTGGGTTCTGATTTCAAGGCCTGTGTTGTGCAAGATCGAGATGCATAATGCATGAAGTGGTAGTGATAGAGCTAGTGGATGGGCTATCGGGTTGCACTTGCATGCTGGCAGCCAGACTCTGTTTTGACTTGTAAACTAAACACTCCTGGTACACACATCCTCTGTGGTTTAGTGATTAGATCTAGGGACTGTATTTGGACTCCAGGGGTCAAGCCAAGGTGCTGTCACCCAGCTCTGAGCAACACTGGCTAAGTCACATCATCCTAATCCCCCACGTGTCTCTCCATGACACAAACAAGAGAGGAAGGAGATCCCATAAAAGGATTATTGTTACTATCATCATCTTAATTTAAATTGTTTCATTATGGAACTTATTGTCCCAGGAAGTAATCTAATTCTAACAGTTTGCACAGTGGACTTGATGCATGTAATTATCAGGCATTACCGTCATGTATGACAACAGATTTGCAAGGAAGAGAATTAATCCTCGTGCTGTAGGCTCCTCACTGGTAAGATGGGGATGCTGTGTAAGTTGGATTTCACCCACCGAAATCCTGCCTTTGAGTTCTTTTCCCCCTTCTTTTTAAAATTGGGCCCAGAATGTGAATCTGGAGACTGTTCCTATTTGACTTTGACTGGGCTCCAGCCTGGGTCTGGAACCTGCTGCCTGGTTTTGTTCTCCAGGCTGGCTTGCAAGCAGCTGGAGTGGAGTAGCTCTCATGTGAGCCTCTCTGCTGTGTGTAGCAATAGCTGTCTTTGAGAGAACAAGAAATAATTGGGAAACTTTAGCCCATATTCTGTCTTGAAACTTGAATTCTGCTGCAAATAATAATTTAGGGATAAAAACTGTGTGAAAGGGATGAAACTTAAACTTGATGAAATAAGCAAACACTGTGCTTAGAATGGCGGGAGAGAATTATAGGGCATGAGTAACGCTGTGCTCTTGCTCCAGCCATAGGCTCTGATGTGGCCAGTGGTTTGTACATCATCCAAAATACATAAGGTAGTGGTGTTACTAAGCAGACATCGCCATCCAGCACTTTGGGACCCCTGGGTGAAAGAGGATATAAAAATGCTCAGTAGGTTTTGAGTTGGACT
Source organism: Agapornis roseicollis (assembly GCA_002631895.1). Lineage (NCBI taxonomy): Eukaryota > Metazoa > Chordata > Aves > Psittaciformes > Psittacidae > Agapornis > Agapornis roseicollis. The sequence goes on from NDXB01009666.1 coordinate 140,587, forward strand.
AGAATCAGAGGCTGTGTTTGGCTTGGGGGTTATAACACTAAGCACCCTCCTCCTTCCCCCATCTCCTAGGGAAGAGCCATAAATACAGGTCACTAAAATTAGTCTTGCAAAGCAGCTATTCGGACTGGTACTTCTGTTATTCCTGTTCCTCCGTCTCCAACAGCCTTGAGTAAAGACCTCTGCCTGGTTTTAATCAGCTTTAGCAGTTGGTGTTGAAGATCAAGTATGTTCACCAGGGGAGAGAAATGATTTGCTGCTGTAATAGCTTCTCCATTTGTTCAGACAGACCAGATCTGGTTCCCCAGGGAGAGCTGTGGAGGCTATCAACTTGGTACTTGTCGGAGAGCCTCAGAAGGTATCTGTAACCAGAGAACAGGTAGCAGCAGCCAGGAAACCTTGGCACCACCAGTGAGGTCTCCTCATCAGGGAGAAATGAGGTGATTTCTCTGGAGAGCACAGAGAGGAGGCTCCCTGGAAACTGCACCAGGTCTGTTTGTTTCTGTGGATGGACATCAGGCTGTCATCACGGGACAGCCAAGGCATCCCTCCTCCTTGGTGACTTGCTGTCTGGAGCTTTCCAGTCCATCTCTGACCTGTGTGCTGCTTCTTCTGCCTCTGGTGCTGAGAACAACTGCCAAGAAATCACCCAGGGTAGCATCTCTTAGACCAGAACCCCCAGTGCAGAATGAAACCCTGAGATGGAAAGCTATTGTGCAGCTATTTCTGCACTAGCTTGAAGCAAAGTGAATTCACTCAACCACTCTGTTCTGTCACAGGGAGAACAGATCAATGAGCAGTTGTCACTAGGTCTCAGTGTTCAGAAACATCTCCCTCTTTTTAAGCAGGAGCAGCTGAGAGATACTTAATTCTTTCACTTCTGCAGTATCCAGCTGACATGCCCTATGAGAACCTCTTAATTTATGCCTTGCATCTTATTCTGAAAAACCTGGAAAGAATCATTCCCATATAGGTTCATCAATGTTAAATAAGGACAGAAGGTCGGGAAGGGATCTGAAAATGTTAGGTTCTCTTTTCTCAGGAGGCATTTTATCTAAGAGGAAGAAAAATGGGCTTTGCTAAAATAAAGGATTGCATGCAAGATTTCAGTTTCTATTGTTAAGCTGTGTTTCTGAGAGCTGGAAACCCTGTGGCCAACAGTGAACTGGAACGAGTTGAAAACAGGAGAACAAACGTGCTCTACAAAGAACAATGTGAAGTCCATGCTAATAGCACAGACGGAAAGGAGACCATGTGAGAGGATACAGAAAGGCCCCAAAGAAACAGAGATGAGCAAGCCAGATCTACCCTGGATAGCTGCGGAGTGCATGTCCCAGGGCTGTCTTCTGTAAGAACATAGCTGAAATTCCTTAAGTTTGGGAGTAACCCCTCCAGGGGACTAAATAATTCAGTGTGGAGTCATCCTGGACTCCAAAGTGAGGACTTGTGGCATTTGAAAGGAAAATGAGCAATTAGGAGGCCGAAGGACATTTGGAGTGCAAGGGGTGAAAGGAGTTGGCAGTCATGTGCTGGTCATCTGCTCGCTTCAGTGTTGGAGGGAAATAAGAAAGTATGACTGGGATAATCAAAAGCATGGAGGAATCTCCTTTGAAGAGAGATGAAAGCAAAGGAGACTGTGGTAAAGCTGAGTAAGAGGTGATTTTACAGGCTTGTATTGAAGGATGAATATGCTAGTCAAAGCTGAGCAAGAACTGTTCTTCCTACACCCCTGCATGTCTCACTGTGACATGAACAAGGAGATCCCATAAAAAGGTTATAGTTATTATTATTATTATCATCATAATCATAATTTAAATCGTGTTTCATTACAGAGCTTGTTGCCCCAGGAAGTAATTTAGTTTTCACATTTTGGACATTGACTTGACGCATGTAATAATCAAGCATTACCGTCATGTATGACAAGAAATTAGCAAGAAAGAGAATTAAACCTTGTGATTCAGAGCTTAAGTTAATCTCCATCCTCTGAAGACTGGCTGAACCAGGGTGTGTGAGGCCAGAGAACCTCAGTTCATTTCTAGCTACCACAGAGGCATGTGCTGCCTTGAATCCTCAGCGTGCCCAATGGCTGGCATGGCCTGAACCTCTACTGCTGTGCAAGAGCAGCAGCCCCTTTCTACCAGCAAACACACACACAAACATCCCCCAGTGTGGTTCAGTGCAGCACAGCTCCCTACCCCTTTTTGTTCCCTAACTCTCCTTGTGGGACACCTCTAGCCCTGCTAATGTGTCCAAAGCATCCCATAGCCTCCTGTTCCTATGCCCTTTCCACCTGGATTCAGTTTCTCTCCTGCTAAAGGAGGACCACTTCTTCCCTTTGCCCAGGGAGGTGGTGGAGTCACCATCCCTGGATGTGTTTAAAAAGAGACTGGATATGGCACTAGATGACATGGTTTAGTTGAGGTGTAGGGCATGGGTTGGGCTTGATGATCTTAGAGGTCCCTTCCAACCTGGTAACTGTGTGATTCTGTGATTCAGCTTTGGCTGAGTTGGTGGCACTGTTAACAGAAACACAGTGTGCTAGAGAGATGCATTCTGCTCCTTTATAAATATTTGTAATGAGCATGTATCTCCTCATGAGGGTTGCATAAACACAGGGTGGAACAGATTTCTGGGCACACATCGTGGACATGAGGATATACCCTAAAATCAGGAGAGTAATCAAAGGTCCCCAGAGTCCTGCTAATGGATCGTTCAGGCAGGGAAGAAATCTGAGGGTAGTTAGCCCAAGAGTACCATGGAGAGGTTCCTCTACTTCCTTGCATCATTCAAGCCAAATTCTGATCTTGATAAAGTCAGGGGACCGCTCTCTGGGAGGTTGTATGGTCCTGTATTCCTTTCCATTTGCTCACTGTGGGTTTGGGAACCATGCGCTGGTTTAAGTCTCAGTTGAGTGCAGTAGATGTTGCATTGCACAGGGTATGTAATCCCTGCTCTGACGTCTAGGCAAGAGCCTGTCAGCTTCATTCCCTTCTCCTTATCCCCAGTTCTGCTGCCCCAGGATGTGACTGCAGCCTGGCTTAGGCTCTGTGAGTGCTCCCATCGCTGTGAGCAAGCGGATAACTGAGACAACAGCACAACACAGTAAAGAAACTTCCAGGCAATGGGAACTGTAAAACAGTGCAGTTAAATTACTCCTTGCTTTCCAGACTGATTATGGGGAGGGTGTTTTAGCACTGGGAGGGGTGTGTTTATAGATAAATGTCAGAGTTGAGACCTGGACCACCTCCTTCCTGGCTCCAGAGATGCAGAAGCAAACCTGACAGAAGTGGTGTGTGTCAGCCTTTGCAGGGAAAAGAAAGGGAAAGTTTTAACGTGCAGCTGGAGCATACCTATGGGCTGACAAGTGACTCAGGAAACCTGAAACTGCCGAGAGGCTCTGACTGCTGCCTGAGTCACAGGCTCTGCTCTGCCGCAGGAAGCCCAGGCACCCTCCCGCTGAGAACCTTGCTTGGAGAAGTGAGAGCATTTAGGAGATCAACAGGGTGATAAAGAGATTTAGAAATCGTGACCTATGAAGAAGGGTAGGAGGAGACGCTGCTGTTTAATCTAGGGATGATGGAGGGGATGCAGAGAACTTGGGGGGGTTAAAAATAAGCTCTTTGATTTGGAAAGCTTTGGGGTGGGTGAAGCCCTATGACAAGGCCATGAAGAAAGGCTCTCCTTTAGAGTTGGTCTCACCAGGATGGTGTAGCCACTCTCCTCTAGGGTCAGGGACAGGTAATGAAGCACTGACCTTTCCATTCCTTCTTGTCCTATGTTTCTGTGTCTCTGTAACAACTTGAAGGCTTTCAGTTAAAAACAGGACTTAAAAGGCTTTAGAATGGGTGAGCTCTGAAGCCTGCTGGTCTTCATAGGTTTCAGGACAGGGTTAGCAGCCCAGGAGCCCAGGAATCTCTGTTCTTAAACTGGACACCCCACTACAGTTCTGAGAGGAATCAGATCCCAGTGGATCTGCATAGCAGAAGATCCCAGCCCTTGGTCAGGCACTGGAAAAGAGATGGGCCATCTTGTTTTGTTTTCTACTTTCCTCCTTGGAGCTGCTCATCTGCCGTTGAACGCCAGGTCTCCATAAGGCTGAAATCTGGGACCACATCTGCTTTGTCTCCAAGTCTTGTTAGTGAGCCAGTGCTCTTCATGCTGTAAAACGTGCCCTGATTCCCATTTCTCCATAACACAGCAGGACCATACAGCATCCTTTACCTTTGTTTTTGCTCAAGACTATTCCATCAGGGAATCTGTATTTACTCTGTAGTTTTCCAAATGCGTGAAGCCTAGGAAATGTTTTCCAATTCTGAATTTTTTGGCAGCAGGATTTGTTTCTCTTCTCTCCCAGTCTGGAGGGGAAACTCCCTCTTTTTGGGCAATAACATAAGTGGGTTTTGCCTGTTGTTTACAGGGATCTCGTTCTTGGGAGGAGAAAGACATCACGAGTTGTTGTGTTGTGGCTGGGAAAGATGCTGGCTTCCCCCACACTCCAAACCCTGACCGCTGCCTCCCACCTTTGCCCCATGGCACCATTGACAGGTGCAGCTTTGCATTAAAATCACCCTTTAAGCCAGCTGGATCAGAGGGGGAAACCGGGGAGAGCAGAAATAACTTCCCTCAGCCCCTTTCCCAGCAGGGTTACATCTCTGAAGGCACAGAGCAGTGTAGCCAAAGAATTCTTTCCTCTAAGAGAAAACCCAGGCATGAATCCATGAGGCTCAGAAAGAGAAAATAGTCTGCCTCCCACATGCTCTGATGGCCTCTCTTGCAGTGTCTCCTTGCTGTCACAGCAGCAGGGGACATGGTGACTCCCCTGCAGCCAGGGTGGGTATGATATCTTGGGGCAGGATTGTGGCTGAGAGCAGGGCAGCATCCTGGCAGTGGGCTGGAGGGAGGAGGCAGGAGGATGTGCCACTGCCTTTCACTTGGCCTTGGGCCTGATCCCTGTCAGGTTCTGGCTGAGTAACAGCAGCTTCCTCTGCTCCTCTTCTCTGCCTGAGACGCAGAGCCACTGCACCCCTGCCCCTTCCCCAGGGCCTCTCCTGCTGGATTCCTCCTGCTGCAGGCATCTGGTCTTCTGAAGGACTATTTGGGAGAGCCAGATCCTACATTCCTCCTGCCCAAGGCCTCTCAGAGAGCTCCAGCCAGTACAGTCACTTTCAAATGCGAACCAGCCAAAATCTGCCTGAGTTTGCCAAAGGCTCAAGCATCCCATTTGTTTCAGGAGATGAGGAACTGCAGGTGAAGCAACGGGATTTCATTCATCTGGGGCAGAAAGTGCGTCACAGTGATGTGACTTTTCTTGCAGGCTAAGGAGTGAACGCAGGTGGAGCACCTTTCTCTTTAATAAATAGCTAACCTGCTCATGCCTTTACTTGAAAACGTGGCTGTGCTTGATGAGCCAACGCAGCACAACCTCCCGTGGGCAGTCAGATTTCCCAGGGCAAGTGATCACTGGGACAGGGCATGTCTGCAGGCTTTGAGGCTCTGTGCTGGAAACAGCAGGAAGAAACGGCTGGGAAGGAGGGCACCAGTGCCCATGGCAGCATCCGAACAAGCCAGGAATATGGCTTAGCACTGCTTGGAGCCACGGGCAGGCCAAATCCCAGCTGGGTTCTGTACCTTCTTCACCAGCATGTGGGAGCAGGCTGGAGAAGTGCCACCCGCCTGCCTGGCTCCTCCAGGCTGGAGTGAGCCCCTCCGGCTCTTTGCGCAGCCTGTGCTGTGGGATGTAATTGCTCGTGGGAAAATGCTGGGAATTCTGAGCTGTAATTGCCCAAAGCGTGTGCTGCCCTTTGAGATCAGGTTGGAGCCCAGGCCGTGCCACCCTAGCAGACGTGCCTGTGCTCCACTGGCAAACATTTATTACACAACCAACTCTCTCATATAGCTGCCCCAAGGAAATTCCCCAGCATAGCAATAGCATGTAGCTATAATACTGCAGTGCAGTTCAGCTGCTCAAATAAATACCAGCCTCTGTGGGAACTGAGAGTGATTTTTATTCCGTAATCTCTCCAAAGCAGGGCTGTTATTAGAGGCTTCTCTTTTAAAGCTCTTTTCTCAAGCATCTCCCATGGATTTTTCATTCCTTCTGCAGTTCACTTCCTTTTCCAGCAAACCCCTCCATCCTCTCCCCCAGCTCCTGGGGTCAGCCTAACCTGGGGACTAAATCTTTCAAATCTGAGCCTGATTCTTAACCATTTCTCCCCAGAATGCAGTGCATTTGCTTGTGGTGTTGAGTTCGGGTGAGTCTTGCTCTGGGTGGAGACCTGTGCCAAAAGCCTTAGGAGGTGGCTTGTAGTTTAAAGGCGTATTGCCCTTAGGAGCTGGTCTCCTTCAAGCAACAGCTCTGTCCCAGCAGGATGTGATCCGTGGAGGAAGATCAAACAATTAATATTAACAGGCTGCTTCCACCCAGATTAATGGGATGGTTGAACTTCCTCCTGCCAGCTGCATTGCCCTAGGGCAGGAAAGCCAGGAAGTGACTGTAGATGCGTCCTGCCTACCGTGAGACCCCTAAGCTTGAGAAAACAAGTGGGAGCTGGGATCCTAGGAGCATTATACCTGCCTTTACAAGCAGCTTCCACCCCCATCCCCATCCATGTAGATTCTTTGCTGACAGACACTGGCCTCCCCATTGGAGTTCAGCTCTGTGTAATGATGGAAGGGTCTGAAATGCATAACCACATGGGTCCTGCCCAGCACATGCAGCACCCATACCTGATGTATCCCATGGGCTCATGCCTAAGCAAACTGTGCTTCTTGATCACCTTTACCATTTAAATTTGTGCCAGTTGCTGGTGCAGGGTGTCCAGGGCTTCCTGACAGTGTTTGAATAATGCTGAGGAGAAAGTCTGTCTGGCCAGCAGGATTAGTCCTGGCTTGTCTGCAGGTGGTACTGAGCTGCTCAGCGAGGCATGCTGCCTGCCTCCGGAGGGGAAGAAGGTGCATGAAGGAAAAAGGTCTCACTGGTGAAGCGCCTATGGGCTGGGTCCTCAGCTGATAACAACTGGAACGGTGCCATGGAGGGGGTGATGAAGGGTCTGGCTGCCTGCTCTGGCTCCAGGCTCCTAGGATTGCTGGGGAAGGGTCTGCCGGAGAAAGTCTCAACCCTGCTGCAGGGCTGGTCAGGCCCTTGCATTACCCCCCAGTCTTCTCTGCTATGGGTTTGCTCCCTATCAGCAATGGAGAGGGGAGATGGGAGAGGGAGCAGTGTTTGGGATGTGGCTTTGCCGTCGACTGCTTATTCTTAGCATTATTTTTAGCTTATTCTTAGTATTATGTTTATAATACCCTACTGAGGTCCAGGGAGATGTGTGTGGGGTTGATGGCAGCACACGGCTGGGGTCCAGGGTGAACACTCAAGCTCTTACCATGGTGCTTGAATCCATATGCCTGCTGTGTGTCCTGGTGTCCCCATTCCATCCCTGGGGAAGCAGCTCAGCAGCTAGCAGCTGAGCTATGCCAGGACTTGTTCTGCAGGGTGGTGGTGACCAGCTGCAAGTACCTCTCATTTGAAACCCAGTGTTTGGGGTTTTCAGAGGCTCTCTGTACATTCAGTGTCATGGGGCTGAGGCAGTGCATTACAATAAGCTTTGGGTTTGCAGCATCAGGGCAGAACAGCCGTGGGAAAAGAGATTCAGAGGCATCCCTCAGCCACTGGTTAGGGTTTGTGGGATAGCACCAATCAGATGGGGAGGTGACTGGTTTCATCCTCAGCTGCTCCCTAAGCAGAAGCAGGTATCCCTCTGGACCTGCCCAAATAACCTGACCTGTGCTCACATCAACCTTCCTCCTGGATCACCTGGGACCAAGGGCTGCTGTGCCCACAGCATGGGGCTGCCCTAAGTTCACACCAGCACCTCAGAACAAAGGCTCCTGTAGCCTGTTATCCCTGGGGAGTGGGTGCCCCAAGCATTCCCATTGCTCAGGACAAACCTGCTCTTGTGCAACAAGGGTCTGTAATGACAGGATCGGGGCTCGTCCTGGGCTGAGTGCGATGCTCCTCTTGGGTTATTCTGGTCCTTCTTGGAAAGGTCAGGATTAGTTTTGCTCAATGGCAGTTAAGACATTAAAAAAGAGTGGGGAAGAAGGAGTTAAAGGTTTGCATTGGAAGAGCAGGTGGCTTGCTGAGGCTTACATCCCACTCTCCTCAGCAGTGTCTGGGGCTGGAGAGGCTGCAAACAGCAGGTTTGGGGCTTTGTGGACCTGCTTCCAGCTGGTCACTCCCAGGCGGGGGGTGCAGAGGCAGCCCAGGCCGCACGGTGATGGGCACTGGTGGGGCAAGGGATGGCGCCGTCCCTTGTGCCCCATCCCTCTTGCAGGTGGCTGTGTAGGGGAGGGCTGGCTGCCAAGGGAGCGCTCAGCTTGCACTGGGCGGGACTGGGGAGTGCTGGGAGCACTGCCATTGATGGGTGGGCTGTAGGATCAGGGACAGAGCTAGCGCAGGACTGGATGTGGCTGAGGTAGGTGCCTACCTTCTTCATAGCTCCTCCTTCTTCCCAGGTCTGATCAGCTCGTGTCGAGGGTGAGCAGTGCCTGGCTGGGTGACGGATGCTCTGTGCAGCTCTATCCCACTGCGCGCCAACAGGAGGGGAGGTGGAACAGGGGGATGGTGGTGAGCTGGTTTAGGGAGCCAAGAGCTCAAGCTGTGACCCATACGGTCGAGGGGGCTGTATCCCGGCTTGGGGCATCACATCCCTGTGCATGTGTTTGCAGCAGGGTGTGAGGAGCAGGCGCAGCTCTGCCACATCAGCCGGGAGGGGTGTGCAGGGGCTGTGAGCTTCAGCTGAAGGAGCCCTGGTGCCTTGTGTTAAATGCGGTTGTTCCTGCCCCCTCTCCCGCAGAGCCCTCCCACAGCCCAGCGAGATCCCCACCAGCTGTGACTGCTGCAGGCGACCGAGCAGCATTTCCAGAATGATGGAAAACAAAGTGTTCATGTCATTTACCTTCTACAGCACAATCCTGATCTTAAAAATGTATATCGTTGCCATCATCACGGGACAAGTGAGACTCAGAAAGAAGGTAAGATCCAGGTTCCTTTTCCTTCTTTTCTCTTTCTGCCTTTTTCTTCGGGTTTCTGTAGCTCTTCTTTCTTCTTCTATTCCTGTAAAGGCCGACACGGTTTTCCTGAAGCAAGCTGAGTTTTCTTTGACTTAAATTGAAAGCAAATTTCGTAGCTGCAGCAGATAAATACCTTGCTTCTCTTTGGCTCTTTGTTGTTTGCTTCTACCATCTGGAGCTTGATGTTTATAGTTTCTGAATCCCAATCTAAATAATAATTTCAGCTATAAAATGCCATGCAGGTGAGCTGCTTCTACAGAGGCTGTTTACAGTTCATTTGCCATGTCTGGAAGAAAAGAGAGGGGAAGAAAAGGTTGAAGAAGAAATCATGCAATGTAGCAGAAAGCTTTTGTAGCTTTCGGAGGCTGCGTGAATGCTCCAGGAGAGCAGAAAGTCGTGGGGAATAAAAACAATAGCTGAAGGAAATGGTTCTTGGACATAGGGGGAAATACAGGGAGGACTGGGAGCTCTAGCTGCCGTCAGGCTACGGCGTTAACTGGGCTTTTTATGACCTGCACCCAAATTGAACTTGTCTATAAAATCTGTGTTAAAGTATTTGAGGAGTTTGTGACTGCATCAGTAAAGCAGGAAGGAGACGATTCTGTTGTTAGATAAAATACAAAGAGATATCCCTGTGCAGTAGCATCACTATAACTGATGGTTTGAGTTCTCCCCCTGTGTTTCTAACTGATCCTCCAGCCCTGGGACAGTCTGGGTTTGTAACATGATTAAAGGAAGCACCGGAGTCCTTCCCAAGCTGCAAAGTGGAGCTGTCGTTTGTAACTAGGTCCTTGAAGAACAGCTTCTAAGCATAGGTGGGGAGCTCGTCTAAGTCAGTTTTGTTTGTAACTTGATTAGCATAGGATCCACTTTCCCTGGGGCCTGTTTCAGTCACGGTATCACTGCCAAAGAGTCAGCCAGGGAATAGTCTTTCTTGGCAGGGTGAACGGATCTGTCAGTCCTGGTTATGCTTTGGGTGCTGCACTCAGTGTCTGCATGCTGTGCCAGCAGTTGGCAAAGCCTCTGGGTTTAATGGGGAGAAGATAACAGGGATGAGGCTGGAGCTCCCTTGAAGCCCCCAGTTTGGGAGCTGCTTGGTGGGCAGAGTTGGGTTTTTCAGAGGATAAGGAAAACCCCTCGGGAGTTCAGGGTTTAACCCCCAGGCCTGTGCACATGGAAGTGCAGTTACTCTTGTGCTTGTGAAGGGTGGTAAAAAACTGCCGCAGGAAGAAATCCCCACAGGTCTGAAAGATGAGGGGTAAAGCTTCTACCTGGGAAGTTCCACCTGTGGAAACGTTAAAGTATATATAATGGGGACTCTCTCTTGCAGGCATTTGCTAACCCGGAGGACGCACTGCGCAATGGGGGGCTGCAGTATTACCGTGAGGACCCCGACGTGGAGCGGTGCCGCAGGTGAGTACTCGGCAGTGCTGGCATTCCCTGTGCCGCAGGGACATCCCTGGCAGCTGCTGGCAGAGCAGCAGTGGGAAGCTGACAGGCTCAATAATTAAGTAATTACATCGATGAGTTGAATGCCTGAAGCTCAGCTCTGGGACCCTGCACATTAGAGCAGTTTAATCTTTAATGGGAGCGTGGTGTGCACTGGGAGCAATAACACATGGAAGGACCCAGGTTTGGAGCCAACAGGTGACTGACATAAGCTCATTCCTAGATGCTAGAAGTCCTGCAAGCCCAAGGTCTTTTCCAGTACCCATGCCCAAAAGCTCCCTCTGTCTTGCTCCACCAGGACCTCAAATCCCCCCGATCCCTACTCAGCTTGTACAGGGAACTGTGACTGGTCCCAAGGCTGTATGTGGCTTCCCTTTTAGGGGGATTTAGGAAGAGTACAGAATGATCGCAGTAACTTCTCCTCCCTAACTGGGCAAACTCTGAATCTTCCCCCTCTTTTGTGAGGCTTTCATTTCCTCAGAGGTAAAACATGGAGTCATAAAGCCCCAGGCTGGGTTTGCCATTACCCTTACCCAGAAGGAGGTACCCCAAGTGTTGGGCTGGATCTGAGGTGACCTGCAGGAAAGGGGCTGGGGCTGTGTCCTGCCATCACTTAGCCCTTGGCTGCCAGCTCTGCTCCGGGTCGGGGACTGCACCACTCACCTCTTACCACCTGCAAGATTTGCTTTTAAAAACATCCAAGTGCTCCCTAATCCCCAGGCTTCCAGAGGAAGGAGGACGGCAAACAAGCTGCTTCCTTGCTAGGAAAAAGAAAATAATGGTAGGAATAATAATAATGATAACGGTCCTCTTTTGATTAGTCAGAAAAAGACAAACTCCCATAAAAATAAATAACCAGAGCTGCAGCAAAGACCTGGAGCAGTCTGGGATCGGATTGTGCAGTTAAAGTGCTCAGCCCCAGGGAATACAGATTAAACCCAAGGTCTTGCCCCTGAACAAGGGTGATGTTGGGTTTTCTCCTCCAGCATTACTGGTGTGGGAGCAGAGCCATGGCTGGGCTGCAGGGCTGGGCTGCAGGGCAGGGGCAGAGCAGGAGAGAGCAAGTGGCAGCCAGGAGGGAGGTTTCCCCCTTGCCTCACAGAGAGGCCCCTGGCTGCATCTCAGCTCTTTCCTCTCCTTTCTCCTCCCTATTCTTCCGTTTGTCCTTCCATCCCTGCTGAACCTCGGAGCCCTTGGGGCTGGTTTGGCAGGGGCAGTGGGTGTCCATCAGCTGCCCTCTCCCAGCATGGCTGACACCAAAGCAGACCGTGCTCATCACTGTGGTCCTGGCTGGGCTGAAGGAGCAGTTTGTGGTGGTATCCACAGAGGTGATGCTGGCTTGGGAAGCAAGTGGGACCCTGGGCTGGGAAGTGAAGGGGGTTGTGAGCAGGAGAGCCTGTCCTTGTGTCTCGCAAGGGGCTGGCTCTGCCCAGGGACTGTCTGGCCAAGAGAAGCAGAGGGCTTCCTGCTCCTCCCCGCCACTCTCCACTTGGCAGGGAGTACGTCTCCTCCATGTCCAGGTTCCAATCAGTTCATGTGCACTGAGTCCTCCTGGCATTGCTGCTACAACAGCAGGACTCACTTTAGTGTCTTTTCTAGGCCAATTCATCCATCCTAGTGGACACAGAGACAACTGCTCCATAGATCTGACACTAGGGGCAGGAGAAGGGGCTTAAAACACAGCTGTCTCTTATTTTCCAAAGGCAGTTTTCAGCCAGGTCTATCCCAGGCTGTGTCTGCCCTAATGAGCTGTGGCAGAGTTCCCTAAAACTTCTGGGCCACATCTCAGCTCGTGCTGCACCTTGGCATCGTGGCCTTTGTTTCAGGGAAGAAATTGCTTAAAATTGTGTCTTGGCCTTGTGGATATGCAGAAACATGCCTGGGCACAGGAATGGGGAAGCAAGGGCAGCTCTTATCAGGGCTTCATCTCTGCCTCTCAGACCTTCAGAGGTATCAGAGAAAAGGCAACTGAGCCTTGTGACTGGGCCACACTTCAGCCCAGATCCATCCTCACTGACCAAGGCATGACCTGTGAGTCCCCCCAGGGCATGAGCTGTGAGTCCCCTCATTGAAGCTCCAGGCCCTGTGCTGCAGAAAGCAGGTCTTGCATTGCAAAGGAACAAAAGAGGGAGAGGCAGAGGTGGTGGGAGGATGAGGACAGGCTGCTGCTTCGGGGACTGGGTTTTAAGGATGGTACCTGGAGGAGAAGCAACACAACCTACACAAAAGATCAGATCCTGATGTTGTGACACCCAGGCAGGTGCATGTTCAGATGGAGCACAGGGTTTGGACCCACAAGTACCAATGTGCTATCACATGGCCACTGTGGTCCCTCCAACCTGGCTATGGTCCAGTTACGGAGATGCTCCTGGTACAGTGCAGGGAGTGCTCACGATGCTCCTACTCAGTCCCTTTTGGATGGACTTAGGGAGAGGAGTGAAGCCATGAACCCTCCCATTCTGTGAGCTTCTTCTCTGGAGAAACCACACCTTTTATCATGTAAATGGAAGACAGCAGGGAAGCCTGGTGGGAAGGAATAACCTTATCTCCCCTTTCAGGGCCCACCAAAATGACATGGAGAACATCTTTCCCTTCCTCTTCCTTGGAGCCATCTACTCCCTGCTGGATCCCACTCCTGCAGTGGCCAGGATCCACTTCTTCATCTTCTGTGTGGGACGCATCATCCACACCATCGCCTACCTCCTGCAGCTGAAGGCCCCCACACGCTCGGTGGCCTATGGGGTGGCACAGCTGCCCTGCTTCTCCATGGCTCTGCAGATCCTCCTTGCCACCACCCCATACTGGTAACACCCAGTGGGACCAACCATCCAGACCCCTTTGCTCTGTACTCTGCTAGTTTCCCAAGCTGGAATGGGATGTGTATGTGTGAGTGTGCGGGCACATGGTATGTCCCCATGCTATTGAAATTGGGCAGGGAAGTCACCAGAGATAAGGGGCATCTCTCCCTGTGGAGCAGGAAGAGGAGGCGGAGGCACCTTTCTCTTGCTCCTGTAAGGGTGGGAGGGGAAAACACCTGCACTACCCCTTGTAGAAGGGGTTCATTGGCAGAAAGAAGGTTTTCTGGCCCAACTGCACTCAGAACTGGGAAGGGGCAGATGTGCCCTTTCCCCTTGGTTACAAATACCCCCTCAATCAGGAAGTGAAAATCATGAGGGTCCCATGAAACCTCTTGGTCAGCAGAGGGAGGTTATAAAACAGCTGCCTTTCTCCTGCCATCCATTCAGGTTTGTGGGGATGGGCATCCTGTAGGACAGGGGTAGGTGCATGCCAGGCAGTGTAACATGGAAGTTGAAACCTCAGGGGAGATGTGAAGCCACTGAAGCATTCAGTGCTCCCAGCCCTGCCTCACCTCACGCCACAGGACTCAGCTCCCTGCCAGGGAGCCTCACTGCAGGCTGGAGCCTGCCTGTTCCAGCCAGGACACCCCACAGCCGGTGTTGAGCAGCTCCCAGCCAGCAGCAGCCGTGGCTTTTCCACCTCGGTCTCACCATGGCAAGATGCAGGAGGATGTGCCTGGAGCAGCCGGCAGGAATCACCCCACAGAGAGCCAGAAACAAAGCTCTGGGACTTCAGGAAAGACTGGGATGCTCACACCAAACAGGGGGTTCACAGTTTGCAGGCAGAGCTTTGGCCCAAGGGCAGTATCTGCATTCACATGCCGCTGATGCCTGAAAACGCTCCCAGGGCAGCAGGGGGAACTTATCTCCCTCTGCAGCCTTTCTCTGGCTGCAGAATGGCCACTGCTATGTGGGGAATGTGTCGTGACCACTTTGGGGGTGTTTTCTTTCAGCTGTTTCCTGCTGTCCACTGCTGCCACACCGTGCACAGCCTGCGTTGGCTGGTGTTTGCAGGAAGCAGCTCTGGGAAAGAGCAGAGTGGCTTTAAACCATGCAGTGGGAGAACACCTCTGCTCTGTGGTGTTAACTGAAAGCTGTCATGTTGGAGAGAAGAGGCTGGGACCATGGTACTGCAGAGTGAGAAACCCTCATGAGCTCCTCTGCTGCTGGTCCAGGCAAAGGCAGCACACCTTGCCCTATGGAGGACAAGGCAGGAGGAAGTCTCTGCTATTCAGTGCCTCCTGTCTCTGAGAGCAATGCAGAGATTTACTGAGATCACAGGAGGAAAACAGAATGAGCAGAAAATAAATTGCCCTTCCAGCTGTCCTAAGCACTAAAGCTGTTCACTTAACTCCTTGGAGATGGCTCTGAGTGCCTGCATGTACAAAGCACAGGATGAAACACCAGCTCAGACTGATGCTCTGAGCTCTTGCCCAGCTTGGGCAGCACCTCCTGCACCAGTAACTCTTGATCCCCATGTGGGACACAGAGCCCACCACATGTGGAAGGCGGGCAAGACTGCAGGTTCAGCACTTTGCTCTTGGCCACGTCTCATTTACACAGCCTTAGCAGATGCTGGGTAACACATACCCCTCTTAACAAGCCTTTTCTGCCTCACATAGTGCACAAGGTCTCAACCCCCTGTACATGTCTCTTGCATTCGCATGCTGGTGGCAGGAAGCAAATATTCCCAATAAAAACAAATCATTGTGCTCTGATACATCCTTCCTTTGGGAGCAGTAGATGCAGCTGGGTAGCAGCTGGGTCCAGCCCGGCAGCATGGCTCCACAGCTGCAAAGCGCTTTGCTAAATCCCATTGCAGAGCCTGAAGTACCCTGGGACTTCTAAAGAGGCATCCCTTTCCTCTGGATCCACCTGCCTCCCAGAGAAAGCTCTTTCCCAGGTGTGCATTATTTGTGCTGATCCTTTAAATTCAGCAGAGCTGGAAGGGTGTGAAGCAGCCCTGTTTGGTTTTCATTCCTGGAATAAGCAAGTTGCTGCTAAAGCTTGATGTTCACCCAAGTCTCCTCTATCCCAGCTTCCCCCTAAAGCATTTAATGATACAGGATGCTTTGTCCCAGCAAGCTTTCTTCACATCCCACCTGCACTCAGCTGGGTGCTTCTTGCCTTTGGAGTCAAGCTGGTGCTTAAATCCTGGAGGGCTGGAGAAGGTCAGGTAAGATGTGGTTGCTCTCATTCCTGTTTTTGAGACTTGCAAAGGAGTTGCCTGTGTTTTTTCAAGCTCAGCAGCCCCCTCTTTTTGCCTGTAGGTTGCTGGCAAGCCAATGCCTTGTTTTCCTGGTTTTCCCCTATTTTCTTAGACACTTGGTGTTTGGGAGGTGCTGCCCCATTGGTGTCTGCATTAGGTGGTTGAGAGGGGTGAAATGTCTCTACTTGGTAGGATTTTTCTTTCCCTCATGCTTTTTGCTTTCAAATAAGAAAGGCAGTGCTTTATAAGATGGACTCTCTCCAATACATGTTGCTGTGGTTAGAGATGGAGCTGGGACTGAGGTTTTGGCATGAAAAGGAAGAAATGGGGCTGCAGAATCTCCCCCAGCCCCCAAAACTGCCAGCTCCTTCAGCCTCTTCTAAACTGCCTGTTTGGTGCCTGGGGCTGATGCTGAGGTTCCATGCAGAGCTCTGCTTTCTTCTTTTTTATATATATATAAAAAAATAAACCTTGCAGGGCGAGGGAAGCTTGGGAACGTGAACTCTTCTGTTTCCAACAAAACAAACATGGAAAGCCCACAAGGCAAACTTCAGAGAGGCCCAGCCATGAGCTTGAAGTGCTGTTGAGGTTTGGGGGAGGCAGGATGGAGCCTGGCTCTTGACTGCCTGCTCACCCCAGACCCCATGAGGGCTCTCCCAGGCCTGGGGTGGTTGGAGCCACCAGCTCTCCCTTGGGCACAGTGGATGGTGTTTGCTGCATGCAGGGGAAGTGATGAGCTAAAGCATCTCCTGCCTTTTCCCAAAGAATACCCAAAAGCCCAGAGCTCCCTCATTCCTCCTCCAGTATGGGAAACATGTGCTCAGGACCTCCTGCCACTCCAGGAGAGCGGGGATGGTGGTTTCATCTACCAGTCTCTTCTGGCATGTGTGGTGTATGTGCCAGCAACTTGGGTTTCAAACCTGAATTGGCACCACTGTGAAGCCCACCTGGGACTGCAGAACAACAGAGTTTGGTATTTGACTATGATCCACACTGTCAGGATGTGTCATCCTTCTGCTCTGCTGAGCCCAAGGTGTCTGGAGGTGGGGGAAAAGCAAGTGGAGACCCAGCACAAGCTGCTTCCCCTTCCATACGCTTCCAGCCAATTTGGATCCCTCCTACCCTGAGCTTTGGGCTTACCTCTTCCTTACCTGTCTGCACTGCTTCCCGGGTCCTGATCATCCAAGCCTTCCCCTGGTGGGGTCTGGCACCAAGATCCCTCCTTGTGACACAGGTCACAGGACACTTTTGCCTTCTCTGCCCTCCCAACGTCTCCCATTTCTTCTATCAGATGTGGGGATCTTCTGCCTCATGCCATAGGGTTTTCCACCCAAATTCCTTTATTCCTCTTGTTGAGCAGTGGATTCCTCTGACTTACAGGGAGAGCAGGAAGAGCCAGCTCTGCAGGTATGGACATCCCAGAGGTCAGTATCCTGGAAAGATAACCAGAGAGGAGCAGGGAAATGCAAGGATGAAGTTGGCACAAGGAAAACTCTATCCCAGTTGCCCAACTCTGGATGCGAGTTGTGAGGTCTCCCCTGTTTGCGATGTGGGTGTCAGCCCAGCAGGGAAGAAGGAACCGGACTGAGGGGGTAGCCCTGGCCCCTTATGGAGAGGGCACAGCAGCGCGATGGGGGGGTCTGCTCCGCACCCCGTCCCCACCGGGCCCCCGCGGGCCGCGCTCTGTGCGCGGGGCTGCAGCACCCTCGTGTGGCTGCGAGAACCGACGGCGGGGGCACCCCCGGACCCCGAGCCACCGAGACCCAGCCTGCGTGCGGGCAGGACCCGCGGCCTTGAGGTGTTTGGGACGGAGGGATGGAGGTATGTTGGGTACCATCCCCTGGGGAGTGAGTTGAGGAGGGAGCTCATGTCTGCTCCTGTACCCATCAGCTGCAGGCAAGATTCTCTGCCCCACTCCTGGCCATGCTGCATGTTCACATGCAGTAACTCTTCCTTGCATGCAATAACTCTTCCTTGGCTTTGTAACACCCACTACAAAGGAAACCTTTGCTCCCTCCCCCTTTCCAAATTATCACAGAGCATCACAGTCCCTGCGGGTGGCTACCATGCAGCTCCTCCGTTGTGTGAGGTTGCTTCCTTTGGGGATTTGGAAAGAAGCATCAAAATATCAGCTGCAAGGAGAAGCTGCTCTCCTCCCGAACGGCGCACAGAGTTTGGGGTGACTGACACATCCCCCAGCGCAGGAAGGGCTCAGCTGCTGAGAAATGACATGCTGCTGTCACCTACGTGTTTCTGGAGCTCGGAGGTGGTGTCAGCAGGGCCTCTGGACCTTCCCGTTGCCACCAGAGGGAGAAGGGCTCCGCACAAGGGTAGCGGGAGAGGAGGATGCTGTAATCGCTACGTGTCTGTGTAATTCATTCTGGATGGGGATAACCAGGCTGGCATCCCTGCGAGCTGGAAAATGTGAGCTCTGTTTTGCCTCGCTGCCGTGGCAGCTGATGCTGATGACAATACCGAGTTGTTCTCATTTAAGTATTGCAGGGACAAGCTTCAACTTCTCAGCAGTTGGAAAGCTGTGCACGAGTGTCGGGCACAGGGTAAGAAAGAGGGAAACGGGATAGAGGGAGGTCCTCCCATCAGCTGAGCCTTTGGCAAAGGAAAATCAGGAAGGAAATGCAATCTGCAAATAGTGTTCTTGCAACTTTGAAGCTGTGGTGTGCAGAGGGAGATCAGCTTTCCTGCAGGAATGGGTTCTGGTGATGGATGTGTCTGTGACAGGCTGCTTCCTAGAAGGAAAAACCCTCCCATGCTGGAAGAGGAGAGGTAGCAGAGTGCCTTTGAGCTCCTCTTGGTTGGCAGCATTCCACCCAGTGCATCCCTACCTGTGGAGTGCAGACCCTGCCATGTGAGCTGCAGCTCTCCATGCTTGTCTGTCTTCTGGGAGCTGGTGGACCATGGGTTGAAATCTTCTGCTAGAATGGGACCTGAACTGAATCTGGGACAGTTCAGGCAGGAAATAAGTGACATATTTCCAGCAGTTAACAGTAATGCAGTAATGAGTCATTGGAAGAATCTGCCCTGGGATCTGCAAGCTCTTTGCTTCCAAGGGTCTTTTGAATCAGGGCTGGATGCCCTTCAAAGGATGCTCTGCATTGGCCACATGCTGAGGACATGAGGATGCTGCTTGGGTGATGTTCTGTGCCTGGAGCTAGGCAGGAGGTTGGGCAAGTGACCTTAATGATCTGTAAGTCACTTTATGAATAAGTAAGTGGCTGCTTCACCCTGCTTTTGGTGCTCTGTGCCTACTCTGTATGCTGCAATCTAAAAGCTGATGGTTTATTCCTACCCTTTTGTTTCTTACCTTTTAGCTAGTTGTCTATGCAGAATCTGACCCTTCTCCCTGCTGCCTCTTAGCTTGATTTCTGTAAACCTGAGGGGGAAAAGTTCCAGGGACCCCCATGCTTCTCTGGTCCCTGTGTGGAGCTCCCTTGCAGAGGGAATTTGTGAGCAGCCTGGGTCAGATCCTATAGGGTCTGCTACTCCCAGTGGGATTTTGAGGAGAAGAAAATCAAGCCCTCTTCCTTGATAGCCCATCCTCACTAGTCATTCTCTTGGAATGAAGTAACTTGGATCTGGCAAGGCCCTGCAATTAGCTGTCATTCAGGGACCTTTGTTAGGCTGTTTTCTGTGCCTCTTGGGTTTCTTCCATCTCCTGGCATTAGTTCAAGGGTCCCTAAACCAGAGGGAAACCCGGCAGATCTGTATGGTCCCTCTACTCTGTCCCATCTCCATGGTTCTCAACATACTTCCCACCTCGATCCTGCCTTTCTCCCAGGCCATGTGGACCACTTGCTGCTTAGGAGCCTGGGATGAAATCCAGCTCTTGGGGAGACCTTGTGAGAACCATCGGTTCCCCTGCTTGCCCAGGGCAGGTGGGGAAACCACAGTATTCAGTGAGGAAAGAGCCACGTTCCCATGGAGCGCACAGACCCACCGCTACTCAGTAAAATATTTATTCCTCCATTATTTCACAAGAGTTGTTTTTACAAAAACCTTACAAAAATTTCCAAAACAGACATGCAGGAGGGAAAAACAAAAAAAAAAAAAAC